>VXAU01002130.1:1196352-1214493 GCA_013399695.1 Formicarius rufipectus | reverse complement strand
CCCGCCGCACAGCGCGGCTGCCGCACCGCCTGCAGCGCCCCCTGCCGGCGCACCGCCCGCACCGCCCGCCCGCGGCCACTCCGCGCTCGGAGGCATCTCCGGGTTAGTACTGACTGACTGACTCACTGACTGACTCACTGACTGACTGACTGACTAACCAACTAATGGCATTGCACGGCCACACACTTTGTGGAGCCAGGGCAGTGCCCTACACACAACCTCTGGCTAAGAACTCACTCACTGTGCCCGTTGTGGCAAAGTTTCTGTTTGATCATATCACTTATCAATAACTGTGTAAGTATCCAGCAGGAGGGTGTCCAGAGGATGGATCCAGGCTCTTCTCAGTGGTGCCGAGCAATAGGACGAGAGGCAACAGGTAGAAACTGATGCACAGCAAGCTCCACCTGAACACAAGCGAGAACTTCTTTACTGTGCGGGTGACTGTGCGCTGGAACAGGCTGCCCAGAGGGGTTGCAGAGTCTCCCTCACTGGAGATATTCAAGAACCATCTGAATGCAATCCTATGCAATGTGCCCTGGGATGACCATGCTTGAGCAGGGAGGTTGGACCAGATGATCCACTGCAGTCCCTTCCAACACAACCCAGTCACTGATTCTGTGAGCATAGAACATTCTGAGTTGGAAGGAATACACAAATTTCATCAAAGTCCGACTCCTCCAAGTGAGACAAATACTTAGTAGAAAAAATTTGTGTTTAGGCACCTTTGCAGAGGGATTCGGAAACATTCAGGGTTTGTTTATATCAAACAGAACCTAAACTTTCTATTAAAACACTTAGCCTTTGTCTAAAAACATGTCTTGAAGTAAATATCACCAACCTTTTCTTACAGGCTCAGAGCTCCAAAAGCTAATGGTGCCTGTTCAACCTGACCTGCCACGTGTCTCTGTCATGGACAGCTGCACCACCTGCCACCAGGGACAACAACCCCCTCTTCGCCTCTCCCAGGGCATGCCATTTGATGATAAATTAGGATTATAGAGGACAATGACCCTGAAGTGTTATAAAAGCTGAAACAAAATATTTAACAAACCTGTACATTGTTGTGGAAGTTTTGATAATGCAGCCTTATTAACTTCAGAAATTCCAATAGTCTTCTCTTATTAAGGCCTTCTCTTAGCTGAGTACTGAAATGGAGGTGTTGAATAATCATCTATTTTGACAGTTTCCAGTTTCTGAATGCTCCAATTTGTAGATAATTTTTTATTTGCTGTAATTATAAGGTAAATTAAATATATTTCATAAATATTTGCATATATGGTATTCATTATGCATATAATACACACAGTTCCACAGTTGAACATGTAGCATATAATTATGCAATATAGATCTAATTGTATTACACACTGTCCATCACACATATATTCTGCAACAGTGCTAAATTCAGGAGGACTCCAGAAGGATCACTAAAATGTGTGCATTGTATATTTGTGCACCAACCACTCCACAGTCTGTGTATTAAGTTACAGGTATGTAAGTGCCAGAGAAACTAAGATACAGGCAAATATTCTACAGACTATGCTATAGATCCAGCCATTTCTGGAAGCCACTACTTCAGTAACTGATTTATCTTATTTTCCCCAAACCCTTTAAAAATGTGAGCATTTCCAATGATTTTATATTTCTTGTTCTTTCCATTTTTTATTTTTTTTTAATATATGTTTGCTCTTGGTGTCACAATTCAGTGATTTTTTTTTTTAAGCTACTTTGGATAAATAGACCCAGAAAATAAGTTACTATAGAGAACTTCATCTCAGGTCGCTTTGATACAAAGCTTAGAGTACAAAACCATGACACAAATCATTAGAATGTTATAATTGCAAATTTTGCTTAACCATCATGGAAGCTAAATGAACTTGGGCTTAGTTTTAAGATGACATGTTTTAAAATGATGGATTTCTCTATATGTGAATTTTTCATGCAAACTTACCAAGTCTCACCACAAAAAATGTAAGAGTACACAGGGCACAGCAGCATCTGAATATCTTTCATGGCCTGGTCATTCCTAAGTACCCTTAGGCACCTGGTACTGTTAGGCACCTGGTACAACATTTATCCAGTTGACCTGGAAGAATCAGCAGTGACTGTAATGAATATGAGAGTTCTTGCATCCTGCCCAAATATGCTCTTGTGCACTACTTATGAGTAGGGCTACTCAAGGAATAAAGACACCTTGAACAACTGAGAAACAGGGAAACAAGGAAACAGTGGTTTGGTTTTTTTTTACTTTTTACTGGTATTAAAAATAACATGCATCTTATTTTGCATGGCTTGCACAATGACTGTAATTGTTTGGTTTTTTTCCCTGAAGATCTGTGCAATAATTTTCTGGGATGTAAAAACATCCATGAGACTCAAAGCTTAATGGTATTTTAGTACCACTGCAGGATGCTTTGACAGTACACAGTATTACATAATCTTATTTTATTTGCTTTAATTTTATTGAAAATGGATTATTATTAAATTCTGGTAATGAAGACATTAATTATTGATTAGTATACTGTACTACATCGATCTACAGTTTTATAACCTTTGCATTGACTGTAAAAGACAAAGTGAATGACAATCCCAGAGCTATCCATGGCTTCCAAGTGATTTATAAGGAACAGCTTATTAAGATTTGGATGATCAGTGAAATTAATACCATCATAATATCTTAGATGTCTTGGAGTGAATTGATTCCAAGTATAAATCTGTTGGCTTTGAGTGAGTTGCATCAGAGAGAAATATGCATTTCTGTGTTCTGTTCTAATGCCCTGAAACACATGTATCGGTAGCACATACGTTCCTCTAATGTTCACTTAGTCCATGATAGAAAAAAATGTTTGACGCTTGATTAGTCCATTAAACACCTCTCCCATCAAACCAGTTATATTTGGTAGTGCTAATAAAATTTACAGTTTTCCTTTCAGAGGGAAAGTCTCATTTATCACTGCTGTGGACAGTCATAATGACCTCATGCACACAACACGCCATAAGTCTCTGAAGACTATCCTTTTGAAAGGGTAAGGACACTCAGACATCTACCTGTAGCTGAAAAAAGAAGCACCATCGGTGACCAAACTTCTTCTGTGTTTGTTTCTATTTCATCAAGAAAGCAACTGCTTCTGGTGTTTACTATCTGGGCTTCACATCACCCTTTCAGTTAATAACAAGGCATTCTAGAGAAATTGTCTGCATGTGGGAGTAAAGATTACGGTTGCTTTCACTTAAAGTTGCCTAAGATTTTGGTATCTTAGCATCACCAGAACCTATGCTGTGCATCTCAATGTGACCCTTTTGTTCTTATGCCAACATTGTCCTTTAGCTGAAATAACTTCTCTCTCCCTGATGTTTGTTCTTCTCTGATGTATTTTTAGACAACAGTACTATTCCCTCCCAGTTTCCTTGCTGGAAAACCTCACACATTTTTCCCAGAGTGACACTGAGGATGATGTGGGGTGATGCAAAGTGACTGTTTGCAGGCAGAACCTGCAGGAGGGTTTTTGTTGAGGCCAAATTCCTCCTGGGACATAGAGAACCACATGGCATCTGTTTGGCAGAATGTGACCATTGTTCCTCACCCAAGCACAGAGTTGTAGGGCACTGCTGCAGGGATTTGTATCTGATCTCCTGGTGTTTTTCGGACAGCTAGAAATTTACTGCTCCATTCACTGTGCACTTGGGGAGTTAGAGTTGGTCTGTGAAGCATGGTAGAGTGAAAGAGGATACAAGGTGAAAAAATATGTTCTGCTTTTCTGACCCTTGTTCACATATGCATCTCTTTTTCAGTGCTCAGTAAGCTTTGTCTCTCTTTTGTTTTAAAAGATTTTCTGAGAATCAGACTCTCTTTTCCACAGAGTTGGGCAGAGAGAAAACCCAATAAAATGAGCTGTGAAATTCAATGGTCTAATTGACTGGGTTTGAGACTTGCATCTTCTAAACTTACATCTTGGCATAGGTCTTTTAATGCATATAACACAAACTGTATGTCAAGGAAATGAGAAAAATGATCTGCACAGAGGAGGCTTTTCCCCTGAAAAAAAGCAGTAATTATTTTTAAATGGCAAACTAATATAAATTATTACTAAATAGCTAAACTATTTGCTTGGCATTGAAAACTTAACTAAAATGGACAATTCTCAAAAATGCTTGCAGAGCAATGCCAGCCCTGAAAGGTTTTTATTACTAAGATTATGACTGGAATATTTTCCACAAATCCTCTCCTCGATTTTAGTACCTTAATACTTAGCAACTACCACTAATATTTTCAGCTATTGCCCTGCTCACTGTCAGATCTTGGTGCCAGGTATGGCTTCTGACAGCCCCTTCCTGCAAAGTAATCATGCAGGGGAGAGGATGAAAGGGGAATAAGCCTGCAATGTAGTTGCAATGCCAGCATAGAGTTATAACCAACTATTCCTGTAGCTGTCCCACAAAACTAACCTATCCTTAGGAGCTGCTGAAACTGGGAAGTCAATAGGCTGCATCTCTGTGCCAACTCCAGGTCCTTGGTGCTTTCCTTGATCCCACAAGTCGTACAACAATGATTAATGTTTCTGAAGGATCTTAAGGGCTCTGGTAGTATTTAGTCTCGCTGCTCTCCCGGGGCTGTTCAGGGTTGGAAGAAATTATCTGTGTTCTCCTTCCATCCTTATCTTGTGTGGCTGAGTTTATTGCTACAGGAGGCTCAGTTTGTCTCTCCACAATTTTCGTGGAACAGGAAAAATCAGTTTGCACAGATTATGCAGATTTGAAGTCACAGCAATGAGGAATGGCTGTAACTGAACTAAAGCTGAAGTGTCACCTTGTTTACCTAGGCACTGATTATATTTACAATGCATAGAATTTCTTTTTGTTACTTTTCTGTAAAAGTCCTTCAGCTGCAAGGTGAACCTTTAGCACCCTGTGATCAGGATTATTCTTAGTCTGATCTCCCTTGCAGCCTGCGAGGCTGCTGGAGGCTGCTGTCAGCTGGCTTGTACAGCGCTGGTCCCAGGGAGCAATAGTCTCTCAGCACGTTACACAATAGTGTCCTAAAATGTGCCTTTTTCTGAAATGGAAATTATTTAAATACTTTCAAAGACAATGATATACTCTAGCAGCTAGGGGTTTTCTTTCTTGCCAGTTGAATTCCTCAGTTTGAATAAATGAAGATTTACCTGCTGCTGCATAAAGAACTTGCTGCTCCCCATTCCTATCTGGCCCCTGTGGGCGGTGGGCAGTCATTGGAGAAGATGCCATGCAAGTGCTGTGGTGGTGTTTGCAGCCAAACAGTTGTTCCCTGGCTCCCTGGTGCTTACATTATATTTTTGTGAATTTGTGCTCTCAAGCTCTTTTCCTGGGCACACTCTAGCTATGCGCTTGCTGTTCCACTGGTTGCCTGTGTGAACAGAAACTCCATGAAGAAAAATGATTGCTCTGCAGAGTCCTGTGCCTATAGAGGTGGGTCATCCACATTAAAATTCCATTATTACCTTTAAGGAACCTAAGCAATGTAGGTGCTTCCACACACAATTAAGTACTAGAGCAAAGGATCATTACACAAATGCTTGATTTATTTTTTTAATCTGTTTTTTTTGTGCAGTGCTACCCATTAGGCTAAGGAAGATTTCTATTTTAAAGAATTCTCTTTCAGAATTTTAATTTCTTTCACATATTTGAAAGATTGTCTATAGACTCTGAGAAATGAGCAATGCAAGTGTTTGCTATTGACAACTGTGTTTTGATATTTAATTATTTCTTAAATAGTGTTGTATGTTTGTAGTATGGTTCCATGCCCATGTAGAGAAAAAGCCCTGAGCTTCCCTTCTTTCTTCCCAAAGTGTAATAAAGGCTACAGAGATTGTTGTGCCACCTCTGTGTAAAAAAGACAACTGGAGACTTGAAGGAGCTGATGTGTGCTAAGGTCTACAGCAAGGGGAAAAGCACTTTCCCCAGATGTTAATTTTGTACAAAGAAGACAATGAGGCATGTATTCTATAAGGAAGCTGAAATGCTGAGACCAAAATATCTGTGATCATGGCACATCCACCCACCTTTGCTTTAAGTTAGGCAACTTGGGTGCCAGTAGCAGTTTTGCTGAGGCAGAAAGGATCTCAGCACAGGGCAGCGCAGAGTACTTGGGTGCTCAGTCAAGAATCTGTTATTTTCTGTGAGCACAGGATCTTCACCAGCCTGAAGTTAGATTGGTAAATCGATTCCATACTGAAGACATAATGGAGCAATATGAACATTTGCTACCTCAAAATCTTTTCCTTGCTTGGTTCCTAACTTAGGAGGCTAGTTTCTGCTTTTTTCATGGGATAGACACAATAATAAGCAAGCCAAAATAGCTGAAGAATTCATATGTAAAATATTTTACTAAGTAGAGGAAGATATTTATTCTTCCTTATCAAACTTAAAATAAAGGCAATAGAAGTTTAAACATTTTAGAAGTCTAAAACAATACTTTTAATCCATTTCTTTGCCAGACCTGTGAATCCAAATAAAACCTTTTTCAAGGTACTTCAACAGTTTTTTCCATTTTCTAACTGGGATTGACCAAACCTAAATGTGCCAAGTTGGTGTTTTCTTATTAAATATTTCCTACTTTTCAATTTAGCTACCAAATAATATTTATCTAATTTCTGTAATTCACAGGAATTTAATTCTTTTAACAATATTCACCCTTCCTTGGGGGGGAAAAGAACATACATGCACTGAACTATAAACCATTATACAGCTTATTCAAGCTGTTACTTATATACCGTACTGCAAAGCAATTGAATTATGTATTTCAGCAAATTGTTGATTTATCAGACTTTTCTATAAACCGCAAGTGTGTAGTCAGAAGGTACAGTAGTGGTTTAATAGATCATAAAGACAAACAATGTATGAAAGTACATGACAGTCTACATTTTTAGAAATTACAAATAAGACAACTATGTGCACAGGATTTTAAAATGCAGTGAACTTCTCTTCTAGTTGCATTGACAGTACCAGTTCCTTACACAGTCAAATTTGGTTAAAAGCTCTATTCCCAGTGTAATAAATATAACACCACAGGTACAACATTGACAACAGAGATTAAGGCTCTGTTCTGATGATTGTTTATTTCTCTGTGCATACCTTCCCTCCACTCCCCTCTTATCCCAATTCTTTCTCTGCAACACACCCAACTGTTTTTATACAGAATGAAAAGCTCATTGCCTCCAGAGTACATGGGAAGAAAAATTTAAGACAAAATATTTTAATCTGGATGTAATGAAAAATGTAATGAAATGTAGATTCATAGTAATAGCCATACCTGGCACTTATAAGGCTCTTTTAATAATGTTAATTTTTTTTAAAGTTTGGGTATGTCACAAGAGACCAGTATCCACATCCCATGATGCTTGACGCTCCACAATAGGTTCCACACAGAGGATAGAGTCCAGACTGAAGATCATACACTCTGATTGAGTCTCAGCAGTCTTTGTGAATTTGAGGAAGAACAATCATCTCTATATCTGAGATACAGAAGGTGAGGCACAGAAAATGTAAATGCCTTTCTCAGTAACACGTAATGAACCAGTGGTAGACTTTGGGTCTGTTGACTCCTCAGCCACTGATTTATTTCTTGGCCCATTCTGTCCTCTTAAACAATGAAGAGAAAATCTTCTGAGATACACAACATGGGCCTAGTATCATAAGGGAATCAGTGTCAAATGTACAACAGCCTGATTCTGCACTACCTTTTGGCATCTGCATGTTTACTTTGTAAAGAGGGCCTAAAATCCCTCAAATCAAACATGATTTGGTGTCAGATTAATAGAGAATCAGGCTCACAGCAATTACTCTGTGGCATGCTGAGACTAGAATTAACAGTTTTAATTGCTAATGAATTAAGGCTGATTCCTTACATTAAGGCCTCTGTATCCTTTCATGATAGTATAACTGCCTTAGTGCAAGTAAGACTCAGGCTATAGGAAAACTTAACCTTTCAGTTTCCTTTGAAGTCCATAATCTTAGTGGCCCTAAATGTATAAAGTAACTGGAATCAAACAACCTGTCTCTATACTATATATTTTAAATTATTGTAAAAGAACCTAAAGGTAACTTGAGGAAAAATCAACCATATGTTTATTAAAGAAGAAAATTAGATTAGATAGACTTGTTGCCTGCTCTTGAAAATGGAGAATTGTACACAATAACACACCTTTATATAAAGATAACTGGTTTGATGTTTGGTGGTTATGAGTATGTCCAGATAAACTGTAGATGCTTATCAACTCAGAAGATTAAGTCATGTTTTATACTACTACAATAAAATAGAAATAGATTTATTTGGTATTTAAGTTCTAGACCTAGTTTGCATAAAGCTAGTGTGTGTTATACTTAGAGGATTAGGAAGATGACCTCAAGCTCCGTAAAATGCTACATGTTCACAGATTTCTCCTATTATTGTTGTTATTAAAAGCTATTATGGGTTGCTCTCTTAGAATAGGGGTTCTCTAACTTTGCTCTTTGTAGCCAAGCATTATTTAAGAAATTCTTTCCTATCCAAATGCTCTATTCATAGAAGTTTAAGTTTAAAACCTTCATATTTTAGACAACAGTTTAACATTGCTGGCTAAGAATAAAACAGTTCTTGCTCTACTCAAATTTAAGGCCTGGGTCCCCACAGGTTGCAGCACTTTTTAACTTATTTTACTTCTGGTTAGAAGTAAATTTATTTTTTAAAGCTAATATGCAATTTGTGTAAATAAATGTAATTCCTTAGGCATCGGTGTGACTATGGTAATTACTCAGTTGAGGATCTGGCCACTGAATTTTAACTCCAGTGGTTAGGAAATCTGTTTTGTATACAAGTTAATAACAGCTGGATCATATGTGATGTTATGCTTAGTTTCATTGGCAACTCAGAAAATATTTAGTAACAAATTCCATTGTTTCAATTTCCCATTTTTGTATACAAATAAATAATCTTTTCTAAAACATTCTTTTTCTTTAGTAAGGCTTGTATTCATAATCATATCAAAAGTGTTTGCTATCTTTCAGTTTGCTTTCTTTAGAGTTATCTTTATTATCAAATTCTACAGCATTCTAAACTTTAATAGGTATTAGCAACCCTGCACTTGAGTAAAGAATCACATTAAAAAAGTATAAGGTATAATATTTTCTTGTCCAAAGCGAAGGCAGGATGAACAAAAGTAACGAGGTCATCTGATTCTCACCTATCAAGCCTTGAATTTTAAACAGTATTCAAAATACCAAGCCCAAGTGAGGATGCTGTCACGATGATTATTGCACTTTCTCAGTGTCTCGCTATAGTATTTGTCTTCCCTTTAGCAATACCGAACTTCTTTTCCTGAAGACCACAAAAAGTTACAGTACTCTGTAAAGAAAGAAAGCACTTAAACTTTCATGAATTATGACCTAGACAGAAGGGTACAAAACCAAATTACTGTTCTATGAGTCAGCTATGTCATGATCTAATATTGTTTCAAAATTATTATTCTGTTATTTAGGTTGGCATCATCTTCTGAATACCCCATGGGCTCTTTGGCATGCTACAAATTCAGCAGATGCACTGTCTTCTGGGCTTTACGGCTTCTTCTGATGAATGTACAACATTTGGGACAAAGCCACTCTTGACACCTTCCCATCCGTCTTGTATTGAGATTTCTCCATTTTTCACAAGTTCATAGATGTCCCGTGTAAGAATTGTAAAGGACTCTTCAACATTCGTGGCATCTTTTGCTGAAGTTTCTATATATTTCATACCACAGTCAGATGACAGTTTTTCAGCTTCTTCTCTTGTAACCTCACGTTGTGACACTAAGTCACATTTGTGCCCTACTAACAGGAACACAATCTGAAAGGGCTGCACATGCATTTTTGCTTCTTCTAGCCAGTCTTTCACATGTTCAAAAGATCGCCGATTTGTGAGGTCGAACACTAGTAAGCCACCCACAGAATTGCGATAATAAGAGCGTGTTATTGATCTATGAAGGGGGGAGAAAAAAAAGAAAAAGGAAAATTAAAATGCATTTTCACTTTTTTCATAAATAGATTACTTTTCCATATGACAATGTGCTTTAAAGCTACTTGGAATTTATTAATTTATCTGTTAGACACAATTTTTTTTCTTACATTCAAAAGTTACTTTCTAAACATGCTTGAACCCAATATCTCTTGGGTGAATTTTGAATGCTGAATTATTTTGCAAAGTGCTTTTTGTTAGCAAATTGTGGAACATGTTCACAGAATAAGTATATATACTTTTGGTGTTAGAGTCTGGGTCCTTCAGTTTCATACAAACATGCACTTTGTTTTGTTCTAATCAATTATTTCAAAATTAAATATGTATGCAGATGTCAAGAAACCCGGAGTCCAAACTTGCCAACATATATCTTTTTGTCTTCTTTGCAGAAATGCACTTTAAAAGAAGATTTGTTTAGATAATCATAGCTCTTTGTGCTTGCAGAAGTCAACAGGTAGAGAAAGGAAACTCCCTGAACAAAACTGTCAAAAGTAACTGAACTGGGCAAACACACACTTATTCCAGCATTGGCAAGGGACACATTTGCCTCCAACATCTCTCTCACACAGAGGTTCAAAAGCTCTTTATAATTTCAAACTTTTTAATTTTTTTGGCATGAGGACTGGCAACAGATATTTTCTACTTTTGAGTCCTCTAAGTTCCAGAACATTCACTGGAAGGAATTTTGCAAGTAGGAAACCCTTCCTCCTGTTGAAAATATTTTTAACGCATTGTAGGATAAGACAAAATGTTAGACTACATATATAGAGGGAAAGATACAGGAACTTGTTATTGTAAGTCTCTAATAATGAACAATAGGGAGAACAGAGAAGGTGGGAAGAAGCATTTTAAAAGAAGTGAAAGTCTACCAAGGAGGGGATGTGAGCACTTGTTACAAGCATAAATGTACAGGTAGTGCATATGTAAGTATTCTCCAATTGAAATGAGATGCCCAATCTCTGCTAAAAGACATTATTTGAAATTATAGCTGAACCAAGCATTAATTCTGTTTTATCTCATGATTATGAAGAGAATGCAGCCTAAAAACTTTTGGAAGCAGGATGAACTGTACACAGTAAAATATCTTTCCATAACAGTAGCTCTCTCCAATTTTCAGTTCATTATATTTCATGTGTTTTTTTATACAATTGGAACATGGAGGTATAATCAGCAGCAGTAGTCATATTACAGATAGGTAAGAGCATAGCTAGATAAGACCTAGGTTTCTTGGCATATAAATCCATTTAGCCACAGCAAACAGCAATTGAAATGGTTTTATTTAGATAATGGGGAGGGCCTGTTTGCCCTAATGTTTAGAAAGATCTTTTCTATCTTCCCTGCAATATAGTCCATGCAGTGTCTCTCTGAATAAGAAGACAACAGGATCTTACCCTCAGATTAATTCAAAGAGCCTGGATATGAACAATGACACACGGTTTGCAAACTTGTTTAAGACCAAACTTGTTTAAGACATTTTCTGGAGTATTAAATGAAGTTGCTATAAGGACCTGTTTTTGCTTTTCTTAACTTTTTTTTTTTTTNTTTTTTTTTTTTTTAATCTGTAGAGTGCATTAAAGCAATTCAGGTAGTTCTAGAAAGAACAACCCTTTCTATGAAGACATGTTTCTTAATATCTATCTTTATCCCAGCTGGCTACAACCTCCTTGCAGATAGTTCTAGAAGGTAAGAAGGTCCCCTTTGAGCCTCCTTTTCTCCAGGTTAAGCACCCCCAGCTCTCTCAGCCACTCCTCATAGGACTTGTGCTCCAGACCCTTCCCCAGGTTGGTTATCCTTCTCTGGACATGCTCCAGCACCTCAGTGTCTTCCTTGTAATGAGGGGCCCAAAACTGAACACAGTCCTCGAAGGGTGTGGCCTCACCAGTGCCGAGTACAGGAGGACAACCACTAGCCTGGTCCTGCTGGCCACACTGTTGATGATACAGGCCAGGATGCCACTGGCCTTCTTGGCCACCTGGGCACACTGCTGGATCATGCTCAGACACAGCGGACCAACATCCCCAAATCCTTTTCTGCTGGGTCGATTTCCAAAAGCTCTGCCCTGAGCCTGTAGTGCTGCATGGGGTTGCTGTGATCCAAGGGCAGGCCCTGGCACTTGGCCTTGTTGAACCTCATACAGTTGGCCTCAGCCCATTGATCCAGCCTGTCAACATCCCTCTGGATGTTGTTTACAAAAAATATGATCTGCAAATATTTGAATAGCTTTACTATTAAGGTGACTTATTACTTGCAGTTGTATTTTAAAAGAAATTATTCCTGACAAGACAAATTTTTGAAGCAGAAATTTTAGGTCAACTGGGAAGAATATCTGGGTATGTGAATGTGGTAGGTTGTTCAACAGTATCTGAAACATCTTACAGATGCAAAATATTTGACTTAAACATGACAACCAGAGTAGATAAAGTATTAATACTATTTTTAGTAGAAATCTTATTTAGAAAATGAGCTGCGTGAAGTGGATGAACTCACTTTTGCCTTTTATCACACTCAGAAAGAATGAAAGAGCACTAACTGATGGTCTTGTAGCTCTCTGCTTATGGTGTTTTTTTTGGTTTTGTTTTCCTCTATAAAACTAATTGTTTCTTATTAATATTAGCAGTAAAGACATTAGGACTTTCAAGTGCCTTCAGCAGGGCTTATTCAGAACTATAACACCAATATCTAAATTGTGCTACACTCAGCTGCAGATCTAACCATGGTGCCTGAAAAAGTTCCCTGGGGACCTAAGTGCTCTCTGCCTCTGCACAGGCTGTTAGCTACTCAGTGGGGGCAATCCTGTTCTTCCTCTTAGCTCAGATCTTAGCTGAAAACAAGCTATTGATCCAGGTGACTGGCCAGAAGGGTTTTGCTTAGGAGGGCTTCCCAAAAGCATGCAGGCACAGTCAGATGGGTTCAAGCTCCTCACAAAATGCAAATGAACTATTTTTTAGCACAGTGGAGGAACCTATCTTTCACACAGATGCCTTGTGCTGCTTCAGAAGACACAGGTGAGTACAGAGACTCAGAAGACATACAGCTTCCCAGATTTCACCGTCTGGTGATGAGAGTGCATGAAGGCAAACAAAAGAAGAGAAGGGTTCACAGTAAAAGGCTCTTCATGCAACAGCTGGTAGACTTGTAGGTCTCCTCAGAAAAGATTTTTGAATGCAGAGTTTATGTATAATCCATGGAAGACTGAACAAGGGACTGAGTGAGCTTTAGTAAACAGACAAACCACATTAGCCTCCAGAAGTGCCTCAAGCTGCAAGTAGAGGATAGCAGAGTATTCAGTAAAATTCAAAGACTCTCTCAGAGTATGGACCATAGACAAAATCAGACTGGCCTTTCTTAAGTTCTTTTACAAGCAGGGAACCTATTTAGCGAAAATACACACTTTGTTAAGTGCTGCAAAATCAGACTTTAAAAGCAAAATGAAGTTTCTAACTCCCTTATTTTTGTCACTTTTTGAACAGAAAAAAAAAAAAAACCCAACACCTGGAGGGAGCAGGTCAGGTTTGATGTAGTCCCACTTATTCATAAAAGATGTACAAATTCCTGTTTCTCAAATTATCCCTGTGCAGACCTTAAATTTTTGTTGAAATGACAGCTTCTTGTATAAACTTTCGTTCAGCTTATTAATGTCATTAAATATGAATGATTCTATGCTGACAAACATCAGAATTTTCATGAAGGAAAGGAAGGATGACCCTGGAAATTACAGGACTGTCAATCTCAATTCAGTGTCTAGTAAAAATAATGGAGAAGATTCTTCTGGGAGTTACTGAAAAGCACTTCAAGGACAATGCAGTCATTGGTCACAGCCAGCATGGCTTCATAAGGTGAAAGTCCTGCTTCTCAAATCTAATTTCTTTTTATGATAAGGTAATGCACCTAGATGATCATGGAAAACCAGGTTGATATAATTCCTTTGTATTACAGTAAAGCTCGCCATACTGTCTCTCACAGTATCCTTCTGGACAGAACATCCAGCACACAGCTGGATAAATACATCATGTGGTGGGTGAGCAATTGGCTCACAGGAGAGGCACAAAGGGTATTAGTGAATGGAGTGACATGAGGCTGGCGACCTGTAACTGGTGAGCTTCAACAGTGCTCCATCTTAAGCCTTGTGCTCTTCAATATCTTTGTAAGTGACTTGGTTATAGGATATACTGAGTAAGTTTGCCAATAATACCAAATTGGGAGGAGCTGCTGACTCCCTCAAAGCAGAGAGGCCCTGAAGAGAGACCTTGACAATTTACAGGACTGGGCAATCACCAAGCAAATGAAGTTTCACAAAGGCAAGCACTGGATTCTGCTGGGATGGGGCAACCCTAGATGTCTATACAGAATTGGGAATGAGATGCTGGAAAGCAGTGCCATGAAAAGGGACCTGGGGGTCCTGGTGGATGGAAGTGGAGTATGATTCAGCAGTACCCTGGCAGCCAAGAGAGCCAACCATGTCCTGGGGGGCATCAGGCACAGCATCGCCAGCCAGGCAAGGGAGGGGATTGTCCTGCTCTGCTTTGCACTGGAGTGGCCTCACCCTGAATATTGTGTGCAGTTTTGGGTGCTATAATACAAGAAGGATATAAAACCACTAGAGGAGAGTCAAAAAGATGGTGAAGGGCCTTGAGGGGAAGCCATACAAGGAGTGGCTGAGGTCACTTCCCTTGTTCAGCCTGGAGGAGACTGAGGGAAGACCTCATCTTACAGCTTCCTTGTGAAAGGAAATGAAGGGGCAGGTGCTGATCTCTTCACTCTGCTGGCCAGTGACAGGATCTGAGGGAATGGCATGAAGCTGAGTCAGGGAAGGTTTAGGTTGGATATCAGGAAAAGATTCTTCACCCAGAGGGTGGTTGGGCACTGGGAACAGGCTCCCCAGGGAAGTGGTCATGGCACGAAGCCTGACAGAATTCAAGAAGCACTTGGACAATGTTCTCAGGCATGTGGTGTGATTCTTGAGGATGTTCTGTGAAGGGCCAGGAGTTGGACACCATGATCCTTGTGGGTACCCTCCAACTCAGGCTATTTTATAATTCTATCATTCTTTCTCTTAATTACATCAGACTATGTCTTAAGGAACAGTTTAAATCAGTCACAGTCTTTCTTTTGCATTATGATCATACTGATCTTTACCCGATGAACCAAACTTTCACTAAAATCTTGATCTAATTTTGAAGAGTTATTTTTAAACTATGACTAAGACTACATTGTATTTGCATTAATTTTGGAAATACATATTGCTTAAGGAAAAAAGAATAAGGATAGTGTTTTATTTTCAAGCCATATGTTAGAAGCAGAATGCATCTAGTATCATGGTTACTAAAAAGTGGGTTAATATACTAGAAGTATGTTTTTCCCCTACTAAAATGAACTCTCAGTTTTAGCACCACTACTAAGCACTTTATAGCACTGGAGGTTTCATCCTTTAAATGTATTGTTGGATTTAAATATGGAAAAATTAAATCAACAAACAAAACTCATAACAAAGTAGATGATGTAAAACACAGCCAAAGCAGCAGATTGCTCTGACTAACCTGAAGGTAAAAAGAAACTGAGGATGGTACCGCTCATTTGTTAGTCTGCATTGCAGACCCGAGCCTATACTAAGCAAGTCTGCAGGTTCTTGTTCTAGTAAGGTGTTAAAGTTACTGATTATGTTGTTGTTGTCCATGTGGCACCTGGTACAATGGAAGATTCTGCTTAGTGATGCCTTACTGATGTCAAAGTAAATATAGTCAGTAACTGCCCTGATAAGTGAACCTGTCCAGCACAAGTGTTTGCATCTTGCTCATGCTTCTTGTGGAAGTGGTGAGAATTGCTTTGTTTGAGAAGTAATGCAAACACTGTACGGTAAAGATGATTTCTAAAACAATGCATGAAATCCAGTTCAAATACAGAAGCATCAACGAACTAGAGACATGCAAGAATTTTTCCCAAGCAATTCTTCCAGGAAAGTACATGACCTCTTTCAAGACAGTGTGACAGCAGGTAGTCACGTCTTATTTTACCCCTGGGTAAAATACCTCTAGCTAGGTCCAAAAGAAGGGGGTTATTATGCAGCCAATAGTTTGCTGAGCACATGCAGGGAACTCCCTTGGGATCTTTAAAGAAAGGTTTTACCTCCTCTAGTTCCCATGCAAGTGAGCCAGAGCAGAGTTGGAAATCAGAACTGCAAACTGCTTGGTGTTTCCCAGAATTAGATAACTTCCTGGAATAATTAGTTTTTCCCCAAGATCGACTTTGCTTGTGATCTGTTGAGTTCTCCATTAGCAGAGAACAGAATGTGCAACATTTTAACCTGTGGTGTATAGCTTAGTAAAATACTTATAATTTATTTGAGTAAAACAGACTATACAATAGACACTATATTTGGTACACCAACTGACAAGAAACTCTTAGCAGAAAAGCAAACACAAATATTGACAACTACTTTCTTCAGTTTGTAACTTCTGGGTATTAGAAAAAACACAGACCTATACTAATGGCAAATTTAAAAGCAACTGACTGCATGACTCATCAGTGTGTGCTCTCTGAGCATTCTGGGGTTAAAGAATGGCCATCATTTGATTTTAAACATATGCAAAGTTCTCTGCATTTGCATTTCTTTCAGTAGAGTGCCTTGTCATTGGTCATCCTGGCTATTTGTCAGCAAATTCAAAATAAAGAAGTTGCACATTCTAAGTGCATATTTACAAGTAATTTACATCTGTCTTGAAAGCACAAGGGGGGTGAAAAATGCTAAGTCCTTGCTATTATCACTATTAATTTCTTTGCTAATCCTTCAGAAACCTGCCTTCAAGAATATATATGAAGTTGTGACTCATGCAAGACCAGCAAATTTGTTTGTTGTTTGACTGTAATGCTTGTTACAGAAAAAAAATAAGTTGGAGTCCCCCGGTAAGACAATGCCATCCCACCTCTTCAGCTGGGTGTGGGAATCCACACAACTGTTGTGACGGAAGACAGGGAACAGAAGAATTGATTTTGGCCAGCAAAGAGGCCCGTTTCCACCCTCGTGCTACATCCTGGTAACAACAAGTGTGTCTGTCAGGTACACGTAGATGGGCTACGCATTTGCCACCCCACATGAGTTCATATCTATTGAACCCCAAGGCCAAACTAAAATCCATGCACAACTTGTCTGAAGCAGCAAGCACTACAGACACAACAGAGACACAAGAGTGAGGGAGTGGCAGTATCAGTTGTAGATTGGGGAACGACTGTGACTCTTTTGGGGCAGGAAGAGAGTGAAGTTTTGTTCCTTGTTTGTGACGGAGGGAGAAAGGTGCTGCTTGGTGCAGCATTTGAGCTAGTTTAGCTACAGCATAAATGGTAGAGGTATTAGTGAAGGCTCCTGACAACCCCCAGTGCACAGCAGGTGCAGAAGGCAGATAAAACCCTAATAAGGGACTGTAGCTGGCTGCCTGGTGGCTTCCACAGCACTACGGCTTCAGTGTGCTGCTGTGCTGGAAGGAGAAAGAGCTGGGAGGTGGCCTGTTCTCTCCGGATTGCATGGGAGGGAGACTTTATGGCACAGGGAAATACTGCAGGGGAGGATGAGTTTGGAGGTGGTGACAGAGTAAGAAATGCAGAGTTAAGGTAAGGGCCTCTTGCTGCAAAGAAGCTAAAAAAGGTGGAGGAGGGATCGCTACATTAGGTCCAGGACTTCAGGGGAAAGATGAGGCAGGGAAGAAGAAACAGGAGGAGGCCACTTGTTACCCTCTAGTGTGAGCTGGGAGGGCAAGAGCAGCTGCTCCCCGGTGCGTGTGCAGGGAAAGGGTGGGTAACGAAGGAGCTCCTGGGAAGGAACCGGTGGGCAGTGGGGCAGGTGGGATGGTGGGCCACAGGGCCGGGACCACCGATAGGCAACGGGGTGCAGGACTTTCTGGGGCACAGCAACCAGATGGGCTCAGGGAGATGTGCTGGGGGGACAAGGCAATCCCCTCGGGGCCGAAGAAGTGTCGGACATGAGGGCACGGTGCCANCCCTCTTGCCGGGCTCGATCTCCACCAGCCGGGAGAAGAAGTCCACCCCCACGGTGGGGTCGGAGTGCAGCGGCCCCGGGAAGCGGCCCTCGGTGAAGCGGTGCAGGAGGCACGACTTGCCCACGGTGGAGTCGCCCAGCACGATCAGTC
>VXAU01002130.1:1042391-1193885 GCA_013399695.1 Formicarius rufipectus | reverse complement strand
ATATATATATATATCATAGCTAGGAACTGTTATCCTTCCATTTATCATACCTTAATTAAATTTTGTTTTGAATTAAAGGAGATTTGTCTCTCTGTTTTAGTTATAAATTTTTCTAAGTTCTCTAAACTTAGACATGTGTGAAACAGAAGTTTGAGGTATGTGGCTCAGTATGTGGCATCAGTAGCTCTGATGTTTGCTGAATGTGAATAGGGTGAAATTTTAATTGGACTTTGATCCATATATAACACTTAGATCCTGCATGGATCACCACCCTGGCAAACACTCATAGGTCTTCAAAGCCTCCAGTATGTGCTGTCTAGCTTAGATGCAGAGCAGATTGCTGTCCTTTGCACATCTGTGGGCTGAAAGAACCTCACATTAATGAGTTACACAGCTCATTTAATTCCTAACAGGTGAGCAAAGTCAATTTGCCTACAGCATTTACAGTTGAACTAAATATGTTTGCAAATGCTTTCAGGCTTCCAGAGTCTGGTCTGTCATTGTAAGCTTGTCGTGGTAGAAAGACAGTGGTATATAAATTCACATACCTCAAGCACAACCTTAAACCTTCATTTGTAATCTTTTGAGTGTCATGTGTTAAATACTACTGAGGAAACCTGCATTTGTATTGTCTGTTGTGAACAAGGTGGGTGGATTTTATGTCCAAGTCGTTCAGTTTTTGTTAATTTACCAGTGAATACAGAGACCCTAGCAGCATGCAGTCCATCACAAATATATCAGAGCAGCAGTCAGAAGAAGTGATCAAAAATGGGTATATTTTGAGGAGATGGAATGGTTAAAGCAGAGTGGTTAAAGCAGCAACATGAACCTTACTTTCCTCCAGAGAGTTTCTACCACTTGTGCATTGGCAGCTTCAATCTGCTCTTTCCACATGCGGTGAAGTGAACCTAAATTCTGGGAATTAATAGAAGAACCAAACAACCTCAAACTTCAAAATCTACTTCAGTCTTAGCTAGATAATGCCCTAAGCTATAAATCCAAGATATTACAGTCTAATAATTTCTTGTGACATTTTTGACCTGGCATGGATTTTTCTCAACTACCAGTAAAAGGGTAGGTTACCAGTGACTACATAGATGACAGCAATCCTGAACAATGTGCACTCATGCTTACATAGAGATTTAGAGAAGTACAGATGAAAATAATCAATTCCCTACCCTAGACAGCCTGAGACTGAGAAACTAAGCTTTCTATTGCTACCCAGGAGAATAGAAAGACCAGTCTGAAAGCAAGATGCCATCCATTCCTGTTTTAATCACCTAGGCTATTGGTCTGGAGGCTAATACAACTACTCATTTTATCACAGAGCAAGTTTCAATAAATGCAAACTATTGATTTGTTTTGCTGCAAGATGTCTTATTTTTCATGGAATAGTACTGGAGGTGGAATACTCCCTACTAATGAGTAATGGCTTTCCTTTGTCTAAGATGTCATCAAGCCAGGCAGGTTTCACATGGTGGTGGGAAGGGCTTTTATTAAATAACAGCCTCCTAGATGATGTCCTTATTTGATAAGAGTGTTGTTGAGCTAAATATGAAAAAACAACAGTATAAACCTTCGGAAAACAATCAACTTGTGCAGCTGAATAGTCAGAATCCACAAATGGATCTACAAATAAGTAAGTAAATAAATAAATAGATAAATAAAAAAATGACTATGTACAGAGCCACTTTATTTGTTAGGCATTAAAATGGCTCTGTGGAGGTGATGCAAGTGAAATTACTCTACAGCAGAATGAACTCACAGAGGCAGTTAGTGAAGGAAAGAAACACCCAGCTGGGACAAGAAAAAGTTCTCCTGACTACTCAGACCTGATCTTCCAGAAATACCTACAGCACAGTTTCAAAGACAAGCCTGGGTAATAAAAGAATATTAAAAAAAAACCAAAAAAACCAAAACACCAACAAAAAACCAAACCAAAACAACAACAAAACAAAACAAAAAAACCCAAGGACCCAGTATTCAATCAATAAATGTTTAATAACGATTAAATATTTTTATACTTTCCCTCACATCTTATCAACTCTTAAGCCATCCCTGTTCCACACCACTAAACAACATCTGCCTGGTCTGCAGGGCCATCGTTTTCTCACCTCTCTTTGCCAACCAACTCCTCCCTCAAAATGTTATTATTATGTTATATTGTGCTCAGAGCAATGACTCCCAGCTTGATCTTTTCTGTGCCTAGATCAGACATGCTACAAGAAATGTATTTCCCTCCCAAATATCTGTGTATTCCAGGGGCAATATATGATATCTAGGACTCCAAAATCTAGCCATCTTAGACGTCTAAGATGGCATCTTAGACAATCACAGTTACAGGAGAACATCTAATTAGTAAGGTGTCAGGAAAATACAGGAACATTCAACCTGCTTCACTAAAATAATGAACTCAATTTGTGCACATTGACATTTCAGGGATAATGCCTAAACTGCACAAGAATCCATCTTTAGGCAGAATTAGATTGCCTTTACATAAGATTAAGAACCTAACTGAAAATGACAATTTATTGTAGTGTGTAAAACAAGTGAAATATTTGTTTTCATGCTTTTTTTTTTTTTTTGTAATTTTTCACTCTTACATCTCACTCTTCCATTTGTCACTTGAAGTGATTCCTTCTAGAATTCTATGCTTTCTTTGCTCTGATGAAATCTACCTCCTATATCTCTTTTCTGTTTGGGAAATGCTAGTGTGTGAAACAATATAGATTTACATTAACAAAGTATGGTCTCTGAGCTTTGTGCCATGGACCTTTTGGGCATGCTGATTAGAGAGGTATTTTTTCCTGCAAGCATTTAACCTCTGAAGGAACCTAACCCTACAATTCATTTCCCACTATCATGGTCATCTGTTTTTCACAGATTCCCACTTTTGCCAAGATGCAATCTCTGATAATTTCCTAAGCAGTGTAATATTTTTAATTGCTGTCACAAATGTAATTGCTGAGCTGCTGCCTCAGGACAGGCAGACAAGTCTATCTGCACTATTTGCAAACATCAAACAAAGAACTTCCCTATATGGTAAGTTCCACTGAGTTTAATTTGTCTGGAAGAATTCCCCAGACAAATGAACTGTGATAACATCTGAACGGGCTAGATTAATTCAGTATGAGCTGGGAGCACAGGTAATAGTTCTTCTCTTGTACATTGCTTGGATGGGGGGCTGGAGGATTGTAGAAACTGTGGTCGCAACTGTTGGCTGCAGGGATAGGAGATGTCAAAGACAGTCGCTTCAGGCCATGTGATTAGAAGAGCCACTGCCGGCTTATGTCAGTGATTTAATCTGAAAGGTATTAAATTGTTGAGACAATAGCCCTTTGAGAGTGACCGCCATGCACAGTCATGCCATGCCATGTAGAAGCTGAAGCCCAGGAACTGCTTTGCACAGAAGCTAGACTGTCGTCCACAGACCCAGTATGTCAACCAGTTGGAATGAGTGACCTGTTCCTCTGGGATTACTGGTATAGAACTGGTCTAAATTAGACTGGTGGAGTTAAAGCTCTGATCTATGTGTGATGCATTTGCAGAACACGAATCATTATCCACTTACCCATCCTCTCAGGCAAACTGTATGTCACATTATCACATCTCCCCACATCCTCGTGATCACGGGATGCACGGTGTAGACCAGAGACAACTTTCATTCAAAAAACAGTGACAGCTTCCCTGCACCCCTGCTTCTGGTGCGAAGGATGCCCTTAGCCTTTTCAAGTGAAAGTAGGTCACATCATCTTTCTCCCTAAACACTATTCCCTATGCTTCCAGTTGAAGTCCCACCTTGTAGGGGTTTTTTTAGGACAGGAAATCTTCCCTCTGTCCATGGGAGTTTAAAACCCTTTAAAATGAAATAAAATTTCTTATAAATTTAAAAGACTATGCCTCTGCTTAAAAAGCATGCATGACATGAGGATATTTAGAACAAAGAAAACGTTTGTAGAAGCGAATCAACAGACATTAATGGATGAAATTTCACAGTAAATGAAATCGTCAGTAGGGGTTATATACTTAAATGACTACAGTCACAGAACTATTCAGGGACCTTTTACCCCAAAGAACTTCAAGAAGTGAGCCTAAATGAGAACAGAGTTCACAGACTTTCAGGTTATGTGACTGATGGCTCATTCCCATGAATACAAAGGAGTAGAGACAGAATGGCAAGCAGGAGAACCCCCAAAACAGCACCCAGTGCTGACTGAGCCCCTTCCAAGGATTTTCAAGGTCTGGAACAGGGGAGCCACCAGCCCCATGGGTTGAGGGGACACTCTAACCTGAGTCAATGGAAGACACTCCCCATCAATCTCATTACAGACTCAGAGACAATTATCACCTACAGGAACACTATGGGAAGTTGGAAAAAGATTGGGGTTGTATAAGACTTACTATTTAGTGGGAGGATCAAAGAAAGGGGGAGGGAAAGATCAAATTTGTCTGGGGAGGAAAAAGTATGGAAAAATATAGGAGGAAGGAGATAAAAGAAGCCGGACATACATAAGCAGGCTACTGGTCAGTATGCTTGTGTTGAAGGACAGGAAGGGCCAGGGTCTTTGCCAGGGTCTTTTCCAGGGCTCCATTCCTCATAGGGAATGGTTTTGGTGTGCTCAAGGACACAAATAGCCAAGCTGTGCCAATGATTATCAAGAAAAGGAAAAGCATTCAGAACTAACCAAAGCAAGAACTGGAAAACAACAACAAATCAGAAAACAGGTTGTGTAATTATCAATGAGGTATCTAATCCTGTAACTAAGGACATGGAAGGGTACTGGAGTATCTGGAGGGTGCTGAAAAAAGACACTACAGAGGAAAGACCTATGATCCTGCTCCAGAACTCAGGACCATCTCTGCAACCTCTGAATTCAGGGAGCGTAAAAGCACTGGAGAAACCCAAGACACACCCATGACCCTGTGCTAGGATGACACAGTATGGCTGGAACAACCACAATGACCCGTGCTCCCTTCAGGATTGCACCATCTCTCCTGCAGAGTGAGGAGGAGCTTATGAAAAGAATCCATTATGTCAACCTGCCCTACTACTCTCTTTCACTGCACCATCTCTCCCATGGCACAGGGAAGTCACATAATTTGTAAAATTTCATGTATTTGTCTCTTAAACATAATTGGCAGGTTGGGGACACAGTGGTAGGACTGATCTCTGTGGGAAGGTCCCAGCCACTCTAGACACAGCCAGCCTCCACCTGACCCACGACAGGCCATAGCTGAGCACATCAGCCAAACTGGTGGTGTGTCTGAGCCTCCAGGTGGGCTTGTACCACTCTGAAACAGAGGTGTTTAAAAAATGGCAGAAGTAACCAGCACCAAAGAAGACAAATGACCAGGTGGGAGGAGGAGAGAGAAAGCCATGCCTGAGCTGAGCCCATGAGGCAGGACTCTAATGGGACTGCTGCTGATGGAGGAACCACCATACACTGACCCCAATCTCTGTGCTGCCTGTTACCTCACCAAAGGGACTGACTGAGATTTATAGTATGAGGGGACAGCAGAACAGCAGAGGAGAAAGGTGTGCAGAGTGAAGAAGGGTGTTTTCTGTGAGGGTGTATTTGTACTGCATTGAAGAACTACCTCCTTGAACATCTTCCCAAGGTGGGTTTTGCTTCCACTACCCCTTCTGAGTAATTTCATGTTATTGTCAGGAGTGTGACTGTTCCCTAAACTAAGTGAGTCTTCTTTAGAAAGAAATATGGACAAGCCTTATGTACCAGTGAAGTCCTGATCTTCATCCCAGGTAAAACACACATAGAATTCAAACAGAACTCAGCAGATCATCTGACCTCATGAATGAAAATTAAGACTATTATCAACACATAAAACTCATACCCTAACACCACTCTGAGATGTCTCAAATACTGTTTGAATATCTTTCCTATCAGTTCTTTAGCTTTTATGCCCCAGAATGTGTCTGGGCTCAAAAGGAAAGCTCTCTGATTTTGCAGGAATCAGTCAAAGACATTCAAGGATTCTCAGTGTTCTAATCCTGGAATGCTGGTACTCACATGCATGTTGTTTCCTTCATATCTACTGAAGGATACAGCGTTGAAGGAAAGGAAGGTCCTTAAAGCTGTCTTGTAGGACACGGCAGACAAAGCTGACAAGCAGCACTATCCACTGGAGGGCAGCGAAGGGCTGGGGAAACCTGAGGTGAGGCAGAATGCTTCTGAGTACAGCTCCTAAATAGAAAAATCACATCCTGAGGGAGCTGCAGCCTATGAAGAAATCTCGGCAGGAGCAGGTGCTACACTGGAGGACATTATAGTCTGGGGAGGAATCCACACTGGGGCAGTTGAAATACATAGGAAACACGGTGTGCCAAGGAAAAAAACACTACACACTGTTGTCAATCTCCCGTGCTGCCTGGTACCTTGCTGAAGAGGCTGAGTGTAACACTTGGCAAAAACAAACGGAGGGGAGGCTGGAAAGGGGGCAGGAGAGGCGTCTGGAATACAGGTGAGATGTTTTCCCGAGGCATTAAATTTTTATCTCATTCTTCAGGACCCCTGAATCAGTAATTAAAATATATATAGTTGGCAAAAAAGAAAGAAAAAAAATCAGTGACATTTCCCAGCATGAGAATGCTTTCCCACAACAAGTGGACAGTCGAAAAGGCAAGTGCTCATGTTAAGATTATTCTTTATTTAGGAGCTAGATTGGTCACAAAGGTGTAATCTGGTGCAGATTGTGGATTTTTGAGCTAGATGCTGCTCTGGAATGGTTCCTAGCAAATTCAGACCTTAGAAGAAAGACTCAAGAACAAATGTTAATGGCAGCAAAAGTGAGCTCTTGCATTTTGTTTTTGCAGATAAGGAGGAGGTGTAAGAGACCGGTTCTGGTGTGGGGTCCATCTATGCCATTATCTTTTCTGAGACTGTGGATGAAAGTATGTTCACACTGGCAAATGTGGTGGGGAACACTGGATCACCTTCAGAGACATCGCGCTCGACACTAAGATCTTGATGCTATAAGCAAAAGGCAACTCCTGTTGTAGTGGTCTTTGTAAAGCCCACTTGAAAGGTGTGATTTCAGCAAGTGCAGGTGAAATAAATTTGGATTGAGGGAGGATGCTGCCTTTTTGGAGAAGACTGTGTACTGTGAAGAGGTGTACGTCAGTGTGTGCACATCTGCAAACATCAAGTTGGATTAGCTGATGAGAAGAATAAGAGGCTTGGAAGCTATATATTGGAGCTGCCATAGGTCTGATGCTGGATACTAGGCAGACCAGAGTCTGACAGTGGACTCCTGAAGGGACCAAGAAATCCAAGCCAGTCACTGGAGAGTCTGTGAGGTCAGGTGTCAACTTAGACCCATCTGCTTGTATATTTCTTTCAACATGAGTCAAGGGGACACAAGAGGATCCAGGAACAGTTACTGGGGAGATTCATAGTGCCTATGTGTAGATGTTGGTCTGCGTGGGGTCATGCAAAGAAAACTGGAATGCCAAGGGTCCAGGGTCAGTTACTGCACAGAATACCTGAGTACCTGAACTTTGCACATTCCACAACCTATTGTCCATAAATATACACACACATTCCATAATAAAAAAAACCTTTAACTGCCAAAGAGGAGGAACAATTATGGTTCTCCTGCTTCTGTTTGTGTGATCAGCTGTGTATATACACATAGTGTACAACACCTTTGGGACTGTTGAGAATATAGGCAATAGTCCACCTGAGTACTAACTGCATCTGGTAACACTGAGCTGCAGCAGCCTGGCCTCTGCTGGGCTACCAGCTTCAGCAGTCCTCAAGCCACTGAATTTCTCTCACACTACAGAGAGAAGTTCCAGCATTTGCAGATGAGTGACTCTGCACAAACTACACCACTCCAACACTAGAACTGGATGCCTGCGAGCCTCTATTCAGTTGAGTGTTTGTCTGCATTGCATGTGCAACAGCCATTTAATCCACCAACAAAAGGTCACTATGAACACAGTGCAGCAGAAAATTGATGAAGTTCCAGCTCACAAAGTTTATTTACAGTGGAAGTGCAGGCACAGAATTTGTAATTTTAGCTAACCCAAGAAATTAAACAAAGGTCTCTGGAGTATTTTCAACATCCTCACCGTTTTTAAAATATACCTAGGCCATAAAACAAAGATGTAACATCTGTTGCCTATAATGTTTCCATGTGTGCCCTCTGGGTCTGCTATTTATTTGGCAGAACTCACATCTTAACATTTAGAGTATGACAATGAATGTTAAAGATTTTCCTGAATAAGCAATCAATGAAACTACTTTTTCTTCCTCAAAGCATATGTTATGGTCTGGCATGCTGAATAAATGTGATATATATACAGAGGAAATTGCTCTTTACTCTTTAAAAATCAAACATTGCCAAAGAAATAGTTAATATTTACCCAGAATATCAGAGAGAGCTTTAAACAGAAGAGCATTTGCCTTCTCCTCCCCTCCTCCACCTCCCTGATTGTTATAGAAACTTTTGAATTGAATAGAATAGAATAGAATAGAATAGAATAGAATAGAATAGAATAGAATAGAATAGAATAGAACTACTTCAGCTGGAAGGAACCTACAATGATCATCCAGTCCAACTGCCTAACCAATTCAGAACTGACCAAGTTAAAGCATGTTATTAAGGACATTGTCCAAATGCCTCTTGAACCCTGTCACGTTTAGAGCAGCTACCACCTCTCCAGGAAGCCTGTTCCAGTGTTTGACCACCCTCTTGGTAAAGACATGCCTCCTACTGGCCAGTCTGAACCTCTTCTGTCACAGCTTTGCATCACTCCCACACATCCTGCCACTGGATAACATGGAGAAATGCTCAGCACCTCCCTCTCAACTTCCCCTCCTCAGGAAGCTGCAGCAAGAGATGAGGTTGTCACTCAGCCTCCTTTTCTTCAAAGTAGATGAGTCCATTCAGGGACTTTCACATCCTTCTTAAATTCTGGGGCCCAGAACTGCACAAAGCGCTCAAGGTGAGACTGCACTAATGCTAAATACAGTAGGATAATCATCTCTGAGCCCAATCCCCCAGTCTATCTAGATTCCTCTGCAAGGCCTCTTGGCCCTCAAGAGAGTCAACATCACCTCTCAATCTGGTACCACAGTCAAACCTGTTAATGGTGCATTCAGTTGATAAATATATTGAACAGAACTGTCCCTCGAATTAACTCCCAAAGAACACTGATGATGACTGGTCACCAGTCAGCTGTAGCTCTACAACCCTGAAAGGGGCCCTGCCATAACATCTTCTAGCTCCTTCAGGACTCTGGGATAAATCTCTTCAGACCCCATGGACCTGTGAGCATTCACCTGATAGAGCAGGACTCTTTCAATTTCAGTGTCCACAAATGGAGAGTCTCTGTTCCCACACTCATGGTCCTCCAACTCAGGGGACCAGGCAGCCCAAGGTCTATCAGTGTTATTAAAGACCGAGGACAAAAGAAGCTTTGAGTGCCTCTGCTTTTCCTTCATCCCTGTTAGTCAGATGATTGTTTTCAACAAGTATCTGTCCAATGATCGCTTTAAACCTCCTCTTGCTAATAGAACACTTTAAATAGCCCTTCTTGCTATTTGAAACAGCATTGGCCACTTTCAGCTGTGGCTGATCTTTGGCCTTTCATATCTTGTCCCTGCATAAATGAATGACAGCTCTGGGCTTTCCTCTTCTTAATTACCACTGAAGTTTATTACACTCTATCACAAGGGGACGCCCTCTGCCCACCACCACGAGGGAAGCCCTAGGCCTTTGCCGGGGGCGGGCAGTAGGAAGGGAGAGGAGCACAACCTGCACTTCTGAAAACATGTAATAGAGTTCAAACACAACTTTTTAAAAACAAGCATTTTCTGGTGCCAAGGTGGCTAAGAAGGCCATTTTCCTATGCAAACCTTCATGATGGTCCTAAAGTGTGGCTAGATCAAAGCTGGAATTCAGAAGTATACGTAGTCATGGCAGTCACTCAATTTATTCTGGTCTACCTCAAATAAAACTGGTTCATGATTTCTAAATTGTAGAATGCCTTATCCTTTATTTTTGTAAAGTTCTGGATTACTTGCAGGGAAGAGGGAAAATGTGTGACAGTTTCAGATGGGTCAAAACACAAGTAAGTACACATTTGACTACAAATTAAGGATGTTCTTTTTCTTAAAGATATGTTGTCTAAGATATTGTACTGTTTACAACTCCAGGAAACACAATTATCTTTTCATAATGCAAAAATAATCCAGAGTTGTTTGAAAAAAGTTTTAGCTCACTCTTAATGCAATGTAGGTATAGGAGGTCATCCCTTAATATGCTGAGGCAGTTGAACAACCATTGATTCATACTGGTTTTAGAATCACCAAGAAGGTATCTTGGAAATGAACACTGTAACCTGAGGGGTCGTGATGTGGCTGCTCAAGTTACAGCTGACATCACTGGTTTGGAGGGCTGGGCAATGGTGACAGGAGGTTTAGTGGTATCAGTGGGCTGAGTGGTAGTGGTAAACTAAGGGATATTGGTGGATCAAGTGGTTGCTGGGGAGGGAGTACCTGAAAAATTTGCATGTCAAAGAGACATCACACAGAAAAGAAATGTAAACAAAAGAAACGGCACACCACAAAAATTAGTTTTCATAAAATAGTGACTTCATAATAAAATCATGAAAGTAAGTCCTGTAAATCAGCATAGCCACTCTTCTTCTTCTTTCACAGATATAACACAAGTTTCTGGCATGGGAAATTACATTTATCATACCCAAACGATCACGGTATTGTCCCATGGGTATTCAGTCTTGGATACCAACTCTGCCTGTGCATTTCCTGTGGGAAGATCTAACTTGAGAACTGAAGACCAGCTAAGGAAAAGTTGTAAGAAGAAGACCAAATAAAATTCTGATCAGTGTTATAATTTGCAAACTTATCACTACCCTACATTGTTATAAAGGATATAAAAATCTGAAAGGTAGAGAATACTTTACTATAAAACAGCTAAGCTTTCAGATAAGAATATTTTTTGTGAACTCTCTCCCAACAAAAGTCTAAGAATTGTTCCCCTGTCATTAACTTATGTTTCAACATAACAGAGGTAAAGAGAATTCTGTGATCAATCTTAGTCCTAATGGAATTATAATAGAAATAGGAAAATAAATAGGAATGACTAAAATTATCTAGTTACATTTTTTAGTAAAAATTGTTCAGGAAAGAACTTCAACACATGAAGCTAAATGGGTAGTTAACATTTTCCTAACTTGGCAACTAAGCCCTGCAAGTGTCTGGAAGACTAATGCTTTCTTAACACTAATATTCAAACAAACAAACATGAATTAGCATTGCTTACTTTGTGCTAATTCATGAGAACAACTAAACAATTTCTGATTGAATGTATATTAAACTGTAGGTCTAAAATGTCTTCCAATATCTTCCCACATGGTGAAAGTTCAACTAAACAATCAAGGTGCAGCTTTCATCATTTACTCATTAGTGCCTTGCCAAGATTGAAACAGAGAGTGGAATGCAGTTCCACAGGTCTGGTTGACACCTAACTTATTTAACTTTTATAAAACATTTTCCTCTCTCTCCTCACTTAAAGAAATTGTTTAGAAACCATTCAGAATAAAAATTCAAAAACATGAACTCCAACATGGATGAAAGAATAGACATATTTTAAAAAAAAACCAGCTTTGAGTACTTTGAATGTTCTTGAGAAAAAATAATTATTTTTCTGAGAAATAATTGATATCAGACATGAGCATGTTATTAACTAATATTTCTTCAAGCAGGAAATTTTGATGAAATGGCTTTTGTATATGTAGGAATTTTAGGGAAAAAAAATTAAAGCTGCTTACCTCTGCATTATTTATATAACCCAATAGTATCTCTTTTCTACAGTATCTTTTTATATGTAGAATAATTTTATTTATTAAAATGTCAGGTATTGTTTGTGTTTTGTTGGATTGCCAAAAACTAAATGGAATAACAACGAATTTGATCGTAGCTCTACACTGAAGTTGATACTCAGTTTCTGCTTGTTCTTGTGTAACACCTAATATGCTTTTACAGAATGCTTTTCCTCTAAGTATGATTTAAAATGTCTGAAGGCATGTTTTTATCTTAAGAATAAAGTCTACCCTAAGTAACACTTTTTTCAATGTCAAAATGAACACAAAAATAATAGACTAGAAGAATCATGAGATGAGTAAGAGCATGTAAGATTTCAAAAAGGACCTGGCAGAAACCATGTTACTGAGAATAAATGTTAAACTGCTGAAATCATCTTAATAAGCATTGCTGTACTCAGGTTTGGGCTCTCCAGTACAAGAAAGAAAATGGCATATAAGAGGTTGTCCAACAAAGTTCATGAAGATGGTCAGGGGTCTGCAGAATATGATATCCAAGGAGAACCTAAGGGAACCTGGAGAAGAAAAGGCTAAGGGGGGATCTTTTTGCAGTTTTCACCTTCCTGATGGCATGCAGCATAAGAAGAAGGGCCAAGAATTCCAATTTGCAACAAGGGAATTTCTGACTAGATAAAAGGATTTTTTTTTTTTTTCTTGTACCATGAGCATATTTAGACATTGCAACAAGGACTCAGAGAATTGTGAAATCTTCAGCCTTGGAGATATTCAATCTTAACAAAACATGACCTTGAACAACCTGCTCAAGCTGACCCTGCTTTAAGCAAGCGATTGGGCTAGATGGCTTCTAGAGATGCCTTCCAACTGAAGCTGTCCTGCTATTCTGTAAATATTTTTTGATAATAAGTTCTCTATCTTAATAATATTGCATTGATGCAGCCCAAGTCTGTAACATTGCAAATCCAATTGGATGAACTGCTTGTGTGGTGGGCTAAACTGTCTTCAAATTACACTAGTTGATTTAATTAAAAATTTCTTCTGCCTGGAATACACATTTTGTTAGTGATTGGTCATCACAATGCTGCCTTAATTGTTCTTACCTACGACTTCTTCACCAGGGTGTGAAGGAAAAGCAACAGTACCAGTAAGATGTAAAAAACACTCATGGAAAGACTGTCTCAACTCTTCTCTTGGGTTGGGAGTGGAGACAGGGGTCTCATCTGCCTGTAAAATACTATCCTACCCTTAAACCTGGTTTTGTAAGGGCCTGTTTAGTCTCTTCTCAGCCATAGTCTGTATAAAAGTGGTAAGATATAAAGATACAACACACAGTGCAAAGTCTGGCATTCACATGCATGCAGTGAATTTTGGATTCTGGCCTTCACCATCCTGAGTTTGGTCTTTATTATGACAATATCTCATCACAGACAAGCAAGTAATATGAAATGAATACTACACAGTTTTAATTAAGAAAGATGTCAGAATGGCAAGTTTTGTGATTCAATTTACACTAATTGTATTTTTCCTGTAATACTAAGGCTTATGCAGTGTCACAGGGTATTCTGATTTTTAAAAATGGGGTCAAAGTAGTAAACAGACTATTTGGTTAGTGGTTTTCTTTTAAAGAACAAAAGTCCTTATCTAGTTATATCAAAAATAGGGTCTGAGCACATGTAAAGCGTGCTTTCCCAAGAAGAACCCAATCCTGACAAAAATAGATCTACATCAGAGCTGCACTTGTTGCCCCAACCCCTTAGCCTTTATATTATATGTCTGTCTTTGCACTGGGACTGGAAGTCCTCTCCATGACAAGAATATAACGGAGAGAGATAGGTCAACAGAACACTGATGTTATTTAATAAAAACACCCCCCAACCCCTCAATCCCAAGATACTTTCTTGTGGTCAACCAGCTTCGTGGGTCATCTCTGCAGGATTAGATGGATGTAAGAGAAGGGGCAGCCAGAGGTGGAATGCTCAGCACAGTGGTCCATCCTAGAAAAGGAAAGCCGGTTCCACCCAGAAGGTATGACCTCCAACATCCCATGCCAGTGCAGGGCAGGGATCCCATGCTGAAGGTTTGAACTAAATGGTTGACACAACACACTCTGGATTGTCAGGTCCCAGGCCTACAGTGCAGGTCAGAATAGCCATGTTGTGTGCTTTGCCCAGTCGGACAGAAGCACAGCCAAGTACACCCACATGATCCCCACAAATCCTAACTGCCAGGAGGTTCTCCCTGCAAAACAAAACACAAAGTCTTCACAAACTTTGGGAACATTTATTGGATTATAATTCCTAAGTAATGTGGAAAGTGTTCAGATAGGGTTGTACCCCAGCCTGTATAGAAGGAAGTCTAGGCAATTTGCTGGGTCTTTTCAAATATTATTTTCATAGTCATCAGTGTTATCAACTAAAGATCCCCAAACTCTTCTGTTTAGTCCAAAAAGCTGAAGATGCCTCTTAAAGAGGACTCATTGTAGGCTGCAGCTGCACAGTCAGAGGTATTAAATGCTGCTCCATTAAACCACTGGGAGAATACAAATATTTTAAGAGAAAGAAGTCTGTCAGAGCATTGAAGAACAGTTTCCTTCATTTCAGGGACAAGGAGTTTTGAAAAAAACAAAATCATGTGCTAAGGAGATTTAAACTTTGATGGTCCTTGGGCTTATTATGTCTGCCTTTCTGATACTGAACATGGTTTGAAGCTGTAATCTCTAGTTGTCCTACTAGATATTTTAATATCATTTATGTTGGTGCCAGTGCTGGAAGATTAAAAATTCGAGGGAACTGTGTTTGGACTGGGTGAGAAGCCAGTGTCCTTCAGGATCTTGCTAGTTATTAATGAAATTGACACCTACATAGGTTTACTTAGGCCTTGGAAATACTACATTTGCAACAAAACCCCATTGTGTTTGTCTGGGTGCAGTTCCAAGCAGGGGGTCACATCTCAGGTCAATGGGAAGTGAGGATGGTGTGTGAGACCAGAACCACAGATGCATAGACTTGTGTGACCTCATACTGATTGCCCCTGAAATGCCTCTATCTTACAATTTCTGTTGGCTCTAGTGATTCTTAATGACAATCAAGTACCTACATTCCATTCTTAATATTTTTGCATAAATAAAATTCACCACATATTGAAATTCTCATCTCTCCTCATTCAGTTACTTTTACATAGTTAATACCTTTTCTTGAAATTACAATGTGAAAACACACCCTTCATATTTCCTTCTTGATAGATACAACAAAACCATCTCTGCACCACAAGATATGGTGGTGCAACCATCAGGTGTGTTTTTGCACTGAGTAGCTTACTGTAATGTTTCTCCAATTAATTTTTTAATGACTAATTTTAGAGAATATTAGAATATTTAAGATTTTAAATGGTGATTTCCTTCATCTGGAAATCCTTTTTTTCTATGGATACAGGATGGGAAGGAAGTTTGTGGCTATCAAGGCTAATGTCTTGCTGCCAGATAGTTAATTTCTTGTTTCTGCTACTCCTATGGAAAATCTATTCCAGACTGTGATGGTCCTAATAGACACAGCTGCATTGTTAACGTTACTAAGGAATCCTCTTCTTATTTTCTTCTTAAGCCTAATAATATTTCACATATGCATGTTTGTCCTGGTACTAACATTGTCTTTCATTTAAAGAAGTTTCTCTCCGGGGTTTGGTCTCTGTATGTTTTTGACAATGTTCCCATCTCATCACAGTGTCCTTTATTTGGCTAACAAGCCAAACTCCTGTGGTCTCCTACAGATCCTTTTGCATCTTTCTGCATATTTGTCTTGATTATAAATAACTAGCACAAACCCTATCTTTCATTAAAAGTCCCTCCAAGACTTTGTATAGTCTAACATATCTCCGTCTTGATTCCAGATGGTACATTCAGTGATTCCATTTGCTCTTTGTGCAGCTTATTAGGCCTATTCAGCTCAGGGCAATCCTGGGAACAGCAAGTATTTCTTTATGTTCCTAATAATTTCCAAATAATGAACTATGAATCTTTGTTACTAGGTTCCCAATAAATGACATTGTGTTCTGTAGTGGTACATTTAATCTCAGTCCCAAAGCTGCATAGTTCTTCCAAGTAATATTCAGATATTTTTAGCCAACTTCTAACCAAAAAAAAAAAAAAAAAAAAAAAAAAAAAAAANATAATGAAGCAGCAGAGAAAAAAAAAAAAAGGTTACATATTATTTTATTATTCCAGTTGTTTATCCTAATTTCTCTCATTAATTTGGCATTTGCTTCCTTCTTTTATTTTTCTAAGAGAAAAGTGGTTATGCTGAAGAGATGGCATAAGACAATGAAAAACTGGAAATGTGAAAATATGCAGTTATTGAATTAAAGAATAAATAACATTTTATTTCATAATAAAACAAGAGCTTTCATTAAAGAAATGCTATTTGGAAAATTCTTGTATTTATATCTTAGCAGAAAAAGCTTAATCAAAGAAAAATCACTCTCTTATGCTAAGAATATAATACATTAAACAAAATAAATTTCTTTAGAGATGGCAATTCTCATAGGTAGCATGGATAAAAAAAAGAGGGAAAAAACCCCAGAACATTGTGGAGGAAAACATAATCTGACCATGAAGGACCTCTAGTGGCACACATACTTACAATTAAAAACCCCTAACATTATGCTTGCTCAGCATTTTATAAGGAATCACTTCTGGATTTTCAGTTTTTAAGTTCCATTAATGTAATTTTATCTCTTTCCCTTTGTCGATATGGCAAATGCAGAACATACAGTTTTGTTACAGTAATATACAGCAAAGTGTCTAAGTGTACAATGCTATTGCCCATTAAGCTCCCTGAAACCTAAAGCAGATATTGTTGACTTAAAAATTATGCTCTGTGTTTTTGTTATCATTGTTATCTGCTCTTATCATCTACTCAAACTTACAATTTTCTCAACGCGAGGAACAACCTGACAGAACAAACTGAAACGAAATTGTTTAACAAAACCAAAGTAGATGAGGATAGGAGAACTATGTCTGTGTCTCATTTGTTATGGCTGTGCTAATTATTTGTTCTCAGCTCATAAGTAATTTTTTTTTTAAGCAGCAGGGAAAAAAAAAAAAGCTATGCTGATACTTTTGAATTATCCTTCATTCACTCTAGAAGGTATCCAACTCTAAGAAATATTTGAGTTCCTAGTTCCTTTCAGTCACACTTCAAAATAGTTTGATATTTTGGATACAACTTTTGAATAGAAATAATCAATTTTTAAAGAACTCAACAAATGTACTGCTAATAGTTCTTTATCTACATTTTTTCTAAGTCAAAAAAGAGGTATATGTCTATTAGTTTAGGGGCCCATTGAACTTCTAAATACACCCTGCCTGCAGATACACTACAGTCATTCCCAGGGATTTCACTCATCCTGGAAAAGACACAGTAAACCATGTTACAGTGTAAGCAATTACTTTTGTAGGGCACTAGCAACAACGTTTTTACATCTGAAAGAGGATGCACAGCCTTAGACGCACACACTTCCTTGTTTCCACTGGTGAGATAGCACAGAGAAGTGATATTACGGGGCCAGTCAGCCTGGTTGGTGCACGCTGCAGGCGGATGTATCACCCTGCTGTGAACTCAGGAACCAGCAAAAATCCAGAAACACACAGCCGTGATCACACCTGAGGTGAACTCTGAATCATAGTAAAACAGGAGCCTTAATTTTTGTTACAAAATTAAATTAAAAAGTGATGCCTGCCTGTTTAAACTCTTTTAACTTTGTTTCGTATTTTCACAGTACATAGATACCCCTCTGGCACTGCACTCTATCTGCAGTTGAGCAGCTCTATTGTAAAGCCCCAGCCTGGCAGTGGCTTTCCACTGCGAGGCTGCTGCAACCTACCTGTAGCAAGGAATTCCAAGAGCTGAGCTTAACCGGAGACAAAGAACAACAGAAACACAATTCCCTGTCTTGGAGAATCATCAGCAGATTGCAGATATAGGACTAACAAAATTAAATGCAAAGACAATAGTAAGCCTGTCGCAGAGCTCCAATATGATTAAATATGCAGGGTCTGATAGTTCTACTTCTTTCAAACTTATTGTTACTTTAAATTATGGAAAATCATGACCAGCATGACCTGATTCATAACTATCACAGCACTGCAATTAAGTTTGACAAACTAATTTCTTGCAGGAGTCACAGCAGGAGTTTTATTGGATTAAGAATTCAAGATTTAAATTTCAATAAACTATTCTGTTACACAATCAAAGGAAAAATACATGAAGTCTGGATGTAATATAGAAATAGGTATGTTTATTATAAATACATAAGCATACTTACTAATGCTTTTGAAACATAATTATATGGGTTTTCTTTTATATTGCCCTACAGCTTTAACGTAACACCATCACAGAGTCAAAGAGGGGATTTGGGGACCAATACCTTAGTGGCTACTCAAACCTAGGCCCTTGGGAAGTGGGAGACTAAAATTCACCTCTCCTCATAGCAGGCACATGAAGTTATAGCGATAACGTGAGAATGCCAGAGTAATGCCTCTTTGACACTCCTAAAATTAATCCTACAAGAATGAATCCAAGTAATTGCAAAGGGGGACAAACACAACTTGAATGAGGGGACTGCGATTGAGAAAGACACATCTGAAGAAAAAGTTCTGGTATTGGGGGGAGGAAGACTAAACCATTGTGCTCTGCGGGGAACAGGTGAGGGTAGGACAGCAACAGTGCCTTGTGGCAGAAAATCCGTCCTGCGAACACAGCCAGGACAGTGACAAATGTCTGGACTAACGAGGGAAGAAGATTGGTCTTTCTGAGGGCACCTCTGGCGTTTAATCTCATCATCTGTAGCACATTCGGCATCATGAACAGTGACAGTCCTGAAAAACCTCACCAGGGTATGCAAAATACCACCAGCTTCTCCAGCTGAGTTGCCCCAAGATGTGGGTGAGCATGAAGAGGACAAGGTAAACCCATAGGCACAGGAGTTAGCAGCCAAGAGGCAGGAGCTGGAGCGCTCGGGGAGCCCAGGCTTGGGCACAGAGCGGTGACAAGTTGGACTTTAAGGGTTCGGCTGGAAGGAAGCAGAAATGGATCAAATGCATTATATATGGTGGCTTTACAGCAACCCAGGAGCAGGCCAGTGCTGGGCAGTTGGCAGGACTGATTAACCAGTTATACAAACAGTGAAATACCACAGCAAGTATCTGGCAGTTGCTTTGTACTTTTATTCTGTGAATTTATTCTTGTTCCTCAGTAATTGGTTTTCCTACTCCATTTCTGTGTGCTGCTGTAAAGGTCTCTGATGCCTTGTGCCTCTGTTAGGCATTTTTAGCTCCAAAAGTAAACACTATGACAGGAAACTCAGAAGCTAGACCTTTCCCATCCTTCTTATCCAAAGGCAAATACTTGATAAAATGCAAAATAGTAGAGAACAAAGACCAGTGATGAGGCATTTAATCCTTAATGTGAAGCTCACATTCAATTCTCAGACACAGGCTGCTGAAGTTGGAAATACATTGCCTGTATACATCACGCAGCGCAGGGAGATCCCAGGCTCCTGAGCTTCCCTGCCAGGACCCGCACCGGTGGCGCTGCCACGGCCGCGCTCCCACCCGCACCCCGCGGGCGGAGCAGGCTGCGCGGCCCGGCGCTGGCTGGGAGGATGCGAGACGATGCTCAGCCCCCCGCCCCAGCACCAGCCATGCCCCTCCCGGGGGCGGCCCGTCGGCGGGCACAAAGCCGGCTGCCCGCAGCGCTGCGTGCCCCGGCTCATCGCTCCCTCGTTTCCTTTCGCCGGGCTCCGCCTCCGGAGCGCCCGCCTTCCCGTCTGCCGCGCTCCATGCCCGCTGCCGGCGGACGCGGCATGGAGCAGGAGGAGGAGGCGGCGGCGGCTGCAGATACAGATACAGATGCAGCCGCAGGGGCTGCGCCGCCCGAGGCCGAGCCCCCGCCCGGGGCTGCCGAGACCCCCCCGCGCCGGCTGCTGGCGCTTCTCGGTGCCAAGCTCTGCACATGGTGAGTCCCCGGCCTCCACGTGGAGCTGCGCATCGCCAGCCGCCGCGGGGAGGGAAGATGGAAGGGAAGGAGGAAGCGTCCCGTGTGGCCGGCCGGCAGCGCGGTCGGGATGCGGAGCCCGGTCGGTGCCACCGCGGGGTGCGGGGATGGGCAGAGTCCCGAGCGCTCGGCCGACCCGGAGCACTCGGCAGCCTCAGCAGAGGTGGCTCGGCGGTGTGGTGGCTTTGTGGCGCCGCCGAGTGCGGTATGCGGCTGGGCGAGAGCGCCGAGAGGCTCTTCAGATGAGCGTTGAACGAGTGAGGGATGTGTTTGACTTGGTCGGACTCAGAGTGTACTCTCGCATCTGTACACTCACACTTGGCTTTTTAAAAGTAATTCTGGCCTGATATTTTTCTGTTTTCCTAATTTTTCCCCTGTAGTTTTACGTGTTCTTTAATCTTCGATCAACATCGTTGTGAAGAACAGGTCGTGGGTGGCAGGCCAGGTAACAACACAAAATAGCTGAGTTGAGGTGTGGAGTGCAGAAAGACCAATACCCCCTTCTTCACCTTCGTTGAGTTGGTTTAAGACAGAGACCTATTCACGTACATCACTTGAAATATGAGTACTGCTTAAGCATGGAATATTTGTGGAAAAAAATCTGCCAAGCTGTGCAGGCAGAGCACATGTTCCAAAAGTCACTGCCTTTCACAAGTGTAGGATTATGTCCTCAGACTTTTAGAGCTGCCAATCCCTTACAGCTTCAGCGTCCATCTAGTGGGGAAAAAAATAATCCCTGGGCCACAGTTTTGGTCTCTAATAATTATTGCATCCCATCTCTTGATTGTCAGCCAGGACTGTTCTGGCTTTCCTACCAGTCTTGTTGCCTCCATCATAAGCTGGAATCTGGTGACTGGACTGCATGAAGGTGTGTGCTGGCCAAGCAGAGCTGTATTCTGGGGGCAAAGCTTGTCTTTCTTTTTTGGTTATAAAAGCTTTTCTCTTTTCATTTGTCCTGCCTGTTGGGAATAACCCAAAAGTCAGGACAGAAACTTGTTGAGCTGTTCAGTAACTTTATTTGTGCTAGCAGTTTTGCCAGAGGGCTGTGCTAAGTGAGTCTGTGGATGGTACTTGAAAGTAAATAGGGTGCTTTCAGTGAATTTTGCAAAGCGTTGTAGGCTGGATTTTGTTGTATGTGTGTTTGTTTTTTTTTTGTTTGTTTGTTTGTTTGTTTTTTTTAAGTAAAACCAGTAGAAAATATATTTTGGTGCGTGAAATTAAACAGGTCTGTCTTTTCTGTTTTTTAGCTTTTGGAAATTAAATTGACCTCAGTTTTGAAGCAGAACACTGAAAAACACTAACTTGTGATGATGTTACTTCTTAAAACGTGTATTTTGTTGACCTGAGATATGTACTAGTCATGTTACAGTGTGGGTTCTGAACCTGCATTTTTCCTTGAACTAACTGCTTTTCCTTTCCTCACATGAAAAGGTGAGGTTATTGAAATTAAAAAGTTATTTCCGCCACTTTTAGGAAGGGTTCGGTATTAAAACTAAGTGCATGTAAACTCTCTCTGTGTAGAGTGTTGCCAGGATTTGCCTGTTTGTGCTTAATTGGTGGCATAAATAAAGTTAATTTTTGAAAAGGTGTATTTATTTTAATGAAAAAAACTACATTAAAATATGATTTAGTAAACTAGTAGCCAACAAAATTGTTAACTATGGCGTTTATTAGATTTTCTTTAATTTCCACAGATACAGACTCTGATTGTAATTTAGTATCTCGGTGTATTTTTATTTTGCATTTCACATGAAGTCAGGGAAGGCCAACCTGACTTTCTCGTGATGTTGAGAGCTGTACACAGTTCTGCGTTCACTTTAGACCAAATTGTGGCAAATTTTCATGCTCTAAAAACTCCAAAAATTACTCCTAGTTTTGCTCAAAGCCGCAGGTACAGCTAGCTAAGATATGGTGGCTCAACGGAAGGGGTAGAGTAATTGCTTAGTAGCCAGCTAGCAAGCGCTGTAAAACAACAAACCCTCCTCCTCAACTATAAAACTAAAAGGCCTTTTCAGACCACTTACCTTGTATCATCTGAGAGTCCAAAGTGAATTAGGCCATTTAAATGCATTAAAAAAAAAAACAAAAAACAAGACAATCAAGTTCTGGCATGGAAAAGTTAATAATTAATCTATTTCAATAAGTGATCAATTATTAATAAGAAAAATCACTGTCATTGATGCTCATGTCAATATTGGAATGAATAGAAACTCATGTCTTTGAAGCATTTTTCTCAGAAGAAATTGTCTTGCAAAATGAACACAGTAGGGTTTAAATTTTGCTCTCAGATTTTACAGAGGGTCAAACACATTTTTTAAGATACACTGTAAATCCAGTGCCTTGTGCCAGGCTGAGCATCTTCTCAATCTGAAAAAATTAGTTCTGACACTTTGGCAAATGCTGTGAGGGGAAAGCATTGCTGCTCCCTGCTGAGGCTTCCACATAGTGTTAAAGGGCAGCCAGGGCAAGAGGCTGTTACCGTACACACAGCTGAGAAAGCTGCCTGTTATGTGGCATTTTGGGTTTCACAGAAGGCATTTTTTGAGGGCAGCCTTCCACTGTTGGTGAATGATGTCCTTATGTGTCTCTTTTGATTATTAACATTTTGGATCTCTTCGGGGAAGAAAAAAAATATCCCTGAATTAAAGTAGAGAAAAATAGAGAAGGTCATGAGGTGTGGTGAAGCCTGTCAGATGCCTTTGGTACTGTAGAAATAAACACTGTAGGACTGCTGAGACATGTGTTATCTAAACAGCAATGATTGCTTGGGCAGTGACCACAAAGCAAACAGTTCTGGGTATTCTGGACCTGTGTCTCTTCCCATATGCAGAAATGCAAGGAAAATTTTTGAGATGCTTTAAACTGGAGAAATGTCATTATTAAAAATCTGAGGATGAGTGTAGAGGAGTAATTCCAATGCAAGAGGGCAATGGGGTCTTTCTTGTTTTCAGTAAAGCAGATCAGTCGTTAGCAAATTTGAATGGCAGCAGATTTTCCCTGGATTTTGCTGGAACACGGTCACTATCCAGTTTGCCAGAACACAGTGCATATAGAGTCCAGGCCTCTGCTGTACAGAAGGTGCTTCTTGCATATCACATCCTAGAGGGGAAACTGTTTAAAGCCCTGCCCTGCAGAAGTCCATGTTAAACAAGCTTGTGAGGTGGTGATATTGATAAGTGGAGTTCATTTGGTGGACCACACAGGCTTTGCAGCTTTGCTGCAGATTTGCCCAGTTGTACCTCTACTTGTGTCTGATCCCTTCTTCTACACCCTCCTCCCAGCAAGTCCAATCACAGAATGAGTTTAGTCCAATAAATTGCTAAAGGCTTGCTGTGTGCCTTCTGTGCTGACAGTGAAGAAGAAATATTTTCTGCTACTTTGGAGCTAGCAGCTTTACTTGAATAATAAAAAGTCTATATGTATTTTATTAAATGCCTGAAACCGCATTTATGTGTGTTATTTCTTCCTTGGAATTCCAATGGGTCTTCTGTCATCTTACCTGCTGCAAAGGAGCCAGAGCTCACAGGGCTGGCAAAGGGTGAGCTGGGATCATCATCCATGCCTGCTTGGAGATATATATATATATGTATATATATTATGTGTGTATATATATATATATATATTTGTGCACTTAGTGTGGATGTGCACTACTACTGGGATTGGCAAGGCAAGATGTAGCAAAATATGGGGTTCAAATCTCTTGTAAGTGCAGCATGGCTGAATTTTGCAGAGATTTGCTGTCTCATCAAAATGGAGAGAAAAATGTGCCCAGCAATGTTTTTTAAAAAAGTCAGAAGAGCTTGGTTTCAGGCTGAACTGACAACAGGATTCATAGAGGCGATTTAGAGTCTGTACAAGGAAGATACCTCCCCTCCAAAAGGAAGGATTGATTGTAGTTGGCTTTAGCTCTGTTGAACACACCCTTCTCATTGCCTGGCAGCTGGACTGGGCAGCATGGCAGGGTGAGCTGGTATTTACTGAAGTCACCCAGGTGGGTGTGCCCTACACATGGGTGTCCTGCTAGAAGTCATCCTGTGGAGAGATGTGAGCAGGGTATGTGCATAATCCTAATGGGATCCTTTCTTCCCTTGCTTGATTACTTTGAGTGGGAACAAATGAATCAACTGTGCAGACGGTTAAATTCTCATCAATCTTCAGCATATAAATGTACACACAGCAGGAGGCTGAGCTCCTGTCGCTGTATATTGTATGTATACAGAGACTGGGTAGGTACAAATCTGCATAGCTCCACTAGCAGGATAAACAGCAAGCCAAAAGGTATGCAGTGGACCTTGCTGCTGTTTGTCTAAGAGCATCTGGAATAGTTCATTTTATACTAGGTGAAAAATTGCTATTAAAAGACTATGAGCTTTTTTTCACCCAATAGCTGTGGGCTAGACTTAAGAGAAGTCGTAAATGCAAGCATGATCTTGCCCAAAATGCATTAACTCCATCCTCAGTTATAGTAGAACACGATGGAATATATCTGAAAAAAATCCACAGGAAGTATTAGTTATAATAATTCTTATTATAATAAAGGCTATTTTTTTAAGGTGAGAACAATCAATCACTGGAACAACCTCCTGAGAGTTGTGGTGGAGTCCCCATCACTGGAGGGTTTGCAAGATGCAACTTTACAGGGTGCTAAATAGCCTCATCAAGCCTCCCTTTCCCATGAAAGGTTGGACCAGATGATCTTTCAAGGTCCTTCCAACCTGGGCTGTTCTGTGGTTAGTGCTTTTGTGTTTCCTTAGCACCACTCAGCTTAGGGTCTCAACTCACTAAAACTCAGCTCTCAGGAGAGCCTGAAGGTAGTTCTGCCTTATCTCTGTGTTGTAGGTCTTTGTTGACCAAAGTCAGAATGGGATTCAGTGGAGGACAAAGGATTTGACTCAAAACTTATCTTAGCCTCCTATTGGGTAGAGCCAGCCCAGGTGAGCTGCTTAAAGATCCTTTCAAATTATTGCAGTGTCCATCACTGGTGGTTTGACCTGGCCTCACTTCTTACATGGCTGTCCTGAGGTCAGACTACATCTTACGTGTACCCAAAGCCCTGCTTACTGGTAGATCAGAGCAACACTGGTAGGGAGTAGAAAAAGAACAAAGTGCCAATCTAAAAGGCATTTTCCCCTCTACAAACTAGCAAATATTTTTTAGAAATTTGAATGTTTATTTTTAAACTTACTGTATTGTCTTTTATATTCACAGGTATATTTTGAAAACAATAATTCTGGGCCAGATGCTCTCTTTGTTTATCTGTGGGACTGCTGTTACAAGCCAGTATCTAGCAGAAAATTACAGTGTGAATACTCCAATGTTTCAAAGTTTCATCAACTATTCTCTGCTGCTTCTAGTTTATACGACAATGCTGGCATTTAGGACTGGTATGTGAAATATGGGATGGGAGATTCTGGTTCATCTTTTTTGTTTCTTTCCCTTTTTTTTCCTCTACATTTTCTTTTCAGAATTTGAAACTAAGGAGCTCAATACTCATCCTAGTTTCTAAAGTTCCTGCTTTGAAATAACACATGGAAATTAATTTCACAGGTTAAATGAAATTTGGTATCATTTCATGCTCTCTGAGTGATTGGACATTGGAATGGGCTGCCCAAAGAAGTGGTGGATTCATCATCCCTGCAGGTGTTTAAGAGAAGACTGGATGTGGCACTTAGTGCCATGGTCTAGTTGACAAAGGTTATATTGTGTCATAGGTTGAACTCGGTGATCTCAGATGTCTTTTCCAACCTAGCTGATTCTGAGATACCTGTTTAAGATCTTGTGCTCTTTGGTTTGAAGTCTTCTATTAGGGAAAATAGACTTTGTTGTAACAAGCTTTGTTACCAGAGGCTATTTAGTATTCCTCCTATTCTTATTAATTAATTTACTCTTTAAACAACTCCAGTCTTGCTGGGTTTTAACTCATGTGGAAGAATTTCTGTGCTTTTCACCTATTTGCATTGTCTCCTCCCAGGCTGTGTTTTGATGACATTGTATCTTTCTTAAACAGGGGCAGGCAAAATCAAACATATTTGTATTATTTATGCTTCTAAAAAGCAAAATTCCTTTGCAACATTTGGTTGGAAAGAGACACATATTGATTTCTGCTTTCTTCTAAACAGGCAGTGACAGTCTTTGGCAAATTTTGAAACAGAGGTGGTGGAAGTATATTTTGTTGGGGCTGGCTGACGTTGAAGCCAATTACATGATTGTAAAAGCCTACCAATATACAACGCTCACAAGTGTGCAGGTAAGGACTGATCTCTCTTTTTGAATTGTTGCTTTTATTACACTTTTGGACTGGTTTCTAAAATGAGATTCATAGGACAGACATGGAAGCTCTTTAAGCCTGAAAAGAACTTTCCAGTATCTATTTTTGCTCTGCAGTACAGGGAAGAGCATCCTGTATCATAAATAATGTTTCCAGGAAGCAGAGAAAATTGGCTGGTATTGCTCTGTGCCAGCTTTTAAGCTGAACTCTAATTATTTTGATAAAAGCACTTCTAAGATTTTGCTGACAGCCACTCAGTTTTTTCTTCTGACTCAAAATAAAGATTTATGCCCAGGTAACAGTCACTCAGCACAGGTTCTTGCTGATGAGAGCAAGGTAGATCTCTTGCCTCCGCGGCAGGAGGCGTTGTGGGATGTAACCCCACGTGTGAGGACACAGCGATAATGACCTGGTGCTGCTGACCATGCAGTGAGGGACCAGCCCTTGGGTGTGGCACTTCAGGGCCCTCTCTGGAAGAGGCAGATGAGAGGTCAGCTCGTCTCAGCCATGCTCCTAAAGTAATAGTTGACACCCTCTGCAACACCAATGGTTGATGCTGTATTGCTGCACTAGGATAAACCTTGTGTTCTGAAGTAGTTCTACAAGCAGAAGGGCTGAGGCTGGAGTTTCTTTGTCATCCTATACAGACAAAAGCTGCTGGAAGAGTCAGTGCTTTCCTCCTGCCTCCAGCTGCTTGCATGGCTGGATCCCTTGAGCAAACTGGCACAGGGCAATGAGCGAAGTGAGTAAAGCCTGGCTTTGGCTGGGCTCCTGGGGAGCTGTGTCAGGGCCAGCTTAGCTCACTGCGTGGCTTCACAGCTGCTGTGGGAACAAGGAAGGGGGATGGTGCAGGAGCAAGGAGGTCATGCCAGTTCATGTCCGCGGTTACCTGTGGGTATCTGTGGCCACTGGAGTTATGGCCCCACTTACCTGAATAAAAAAGCAGTGTAAAATGTAGCCTTGGCTGGTAGTTGGAAGGGGCGTTTAGGTGTCAGTGTTTTACAGAGGCAAAGTAACAGGGGTTAATGTTTAAAAGTATTACCTGTAAAGCAATAAACTCCTGTGGTCTGGGCTCCATTTAGAGAACTGCAGTAACTTTTCTTTGCACTGCTAAAGACCAGTTGTGCCTGTTGGGTTGTTATTGTCACATTTCCATTTCATACTTATGACTCATTAGGCCTTTAATTTCCTTGCAAATAATGCCAAATACATCAAAGCGTTGAGAGCTACATGTTTCAGTCTCAAGATCAAGTTAAGCTGATAATTGAAACACTGTTTGATCATATACTTTACAGCTGAAAAAGCCAGGACTTTGATCCAAGTACTCAGAAGTAGAAAAGCTATTCCCATGATATCTTTCATAGGAACTAGGAAAGAATAGATATAATAGGTTGTCCTGTCCAGTTGCCTAACTCAAGCATTTTCTGACCGTTTTCCCCTTTTTGTAACCTTCAGGTTGATGCTGCTTTGTGTCAGGAATTGCGATTTTGTTGTAGTTGCCTGTTGCCATAAGGTTTCTTGCACGTTTTCTAAAGTCACCAATTTCTCACCACTGTCAGAAATGAGATACAGGAGGATTAAAAAAAAAAAAAAAAAAGAAAAAGCCTGTGATTTGCTCTAGTGCCAGGAATTTGGTCATTAGCAGGCAGTTCTGCAACTGTATCAGAACCTGTGGTTCAGGGCACCCAGTCTGATGCCCTGTCAGTAGTGCTGACTGTGAGTGGATGCCCAGGGAGCATAAAAGCAGCACAGGGGTATATAGGACCTTCCAAAATACAGGGTAATCACTGTAAAAATGCTGGCTGGCTCAGCTTCAGCTCAGCACTATGAAACATAGCTTCAAAGGTAAGTTTTCTCAGCTCAGCAAGGAACTTCCATGTATTTTCCCACACATGCACACAAAAGCAGAAGTGATTTCCCTTTAGTTGTTACCAAATACCAGCATTTCACAGAAGGGGGTTGGGAGATTTTTAAGAAGGTAACAGGGGGATGGCAGCTGTCATTTCTCTGTAAATAAAGGAAAATACTTTGGTCAACAACTGAGCTCTTTCTGTTTGGCTGTGGCTGAGACAGTGCTAGAAGACTTCTTGCTGCTGGTGTCCTGTCTTGCAGCCGGACTCAACTATGCTGTTGTTTGACCACATATTAAGACATGAAGCTGAGTCAGAGGAGGTTTAGGTTGGATTTGAGGAAAAGGTTCTCCACCCAGACAGTGGTTGGGCACTGGAACAGGCTCCCCAGGGAAGTGGTCACAGCACCAAACCTGACAGAGTTCGAGAAGTGCTTGGACAATGCTCTCACGCACATGGTGTGACTCTTGGGATATCCTGTGCAGGGCCAGGAGATGGACTCAGTGATCCTGATGGGTCTCTTCCAGCTCAGCATATTCTTTGATTATATGATTTCATAGCAAAAACCAAGCAACATAGCTGTGGTTTCATGTTCAAAACATGTTATTTGGTACATTTAGCATTTGCTCTGTAGGTAATTGGAATGGAAGCATTTTTCAGACAACTGTTGACAGAATATCAGCTGTTGGAAAGGTGTTAACCTCAACAGGAGAAAATGCAGGATGAGTTCCTGGGGCTCAGCTGGAGGCTGTCCTGGGGAGCCTTGTGGGGAAGCAAGCAGGATGAGCAGTTGAGCTTTCTTGCTTACAAAGCTGTCTGGAGCTGTCATTTATAAGTAAACCAATGACCTCCAACAGTCTGTGATAATTTATTAACCATGTATTAAAATGTCTTTTAATAATTGACTCACTATATCTTTAAAACCTCCTATAAAAAGTGTGGCCAAAGCCTGGCTTGAGTCAAAACATTTGTAAATCAAATCACCAGGTTATCTGTTTTTTTCCACTTGTAAAAATACAGGCTGGGATTGAATAAGGCGAGGATTTGATGAGGGTCTACTGGCAATAGTCGTACCAGGCTACTGCTGTAAATATGATAAAACCCGAATAAATAAACTTTATTATTTTAATTGGTTCCATTGACACAATTCATTGCAATATTACATCTGCTTTGCACCTCTTTGATCTTGATCCTGCACAGAAGAGCTCTGTAATGTCCTAGATGAAGGAATGCAAAATCCAGTAGTTGGAAATCTGATTTCATCTGTCTGTAATTGAGGGTAATTGTCTCCTGGAACAGATTAGCAGGATGTGTTCTTCATCATTTGGTGCTTGTGTGTCCTGGCTGCAAGTCTTCCAACTAGGATACTGTAGCTCTACAGTATGTTCTTGGTCTGGATGCAACAATTCCCCATCTGATGGTACTGAAAGCTTGTGACTTGTCATGTACTACTCCCTTACATTCTCATTAAGAATTTTTTTAAAGGGTTTTTCTTCTGTACTTTCTGTTTGCATTGAAAAGCTGTTTGGAGGTTGTAAGGCTGTGTGCTAACATTTCAATTGATGGAGAAATGAAAACTTACTTATTAGTAGAAGAGATGTCTACCATCAGAGGGGTAAACATTTTGCTTTCTAGTGTTTGTAATACCTCTTGTTGTTTGATACTAGGCAAAAGAGTTAAATTTGAAGGAAACATTAGAAGATTTTTCTTGAGTCTTGACTAAAGGTAAGATAGAAAACAAGACCTGTGACAAGAAAGTCCCAGCATGATACTTTTCCATAGTATAAAGTTGTATTGAAGTACTTGGTATCACATATCGGTACTTGGTTAGCTGTATTGTCTCATAATACAGCCTAAGCGAGTAGTTTTGCACTTCATAAACAGACTCTACAAACCGCACAAGCTGGAGGCAATCCAAGGAGCTAAAACGAATGGAAAGATTAGAGGCACTGTTAGGATTTAATCTGTAATAGCTTCCCTTAATACTGTGCTTGTGAGACTTTGCTGTGTGTAGTTATGAACAAGTAAAATCAAGTATTTCAACAAAATGTTAACAATTTTGGTTAAAGCCCTTGGGGGTAATGGCTGAACTACTGGAAGCCAGCGCTGAAGTCAATACAGGAGTCGACTGCAGTGATATACTTAGGCAAGCAGAGGCTGGTAATGAACATTAAGGACTAAGGGCTCTTGTCTTCTTTGCAGTGATTATGCCCCAGTCCTATTGACCCGGACCTTATTACTGAATGGGACTTCAAGAGGCCAAGGGCTGACATTTGAGAGTAGTTTGCAAGCAGTCTTTGTGAAGTCAAATATATGTTCTGCTGTAGGCTGTTCTCTTATGTAACTTCATGACACTCTACTAAGGCAGGTCAGAAAAACACACCTTTTCTTTCCTCCAGACAAATTCAGAAACAAAATCTATTTTATTGAATTAAATTAGCTCAATGATCTTGGTATTATTTGATTATTCTAGAACATTGTACCCATCTTATGATCAGTGTATTTTTCTATATTAAGTTCACAGATGACTGTTAATGCTTTCCATACTAAAACAGAAAGGGTGGAAGATCCTTGTAAGTGTTCAAGACCAGGTTGGCCAGGGCTTTGAGCAGTCTGATCAAGTGGAAGGTGTCCCTGCTCATGACAAGGAAGTTGAAACTAGATGAGCTTTAAAATCCCTTCCAACCCAAACTGTTCTGTGATTCTATGGGTGGCTCTAACAGCAAGGCAAAGATACACAGGAACATGTAGAGAGCAGATAATACAGAAAGGAAAGAGTAGTCATTGTCACTGCTGTTCATGGAGTGCAGGCATCCTTGAACCACAGCTGTTCAGTCTGCTTGGAGCAGCATCTGCAAACACATCTGAAGTGCTCTAAAACTCCAGCTGTCTTGTGTATCTCTGGTGCTGAGGCACAGGTGAGTTAGAGAGGGTTACCTGCTTCTGACTGGTTGAGAGTCAGCTCTGACAGAGTGATGAAAATGCAGTGGTGGCTTGTATGTGTTTTTCTGGGGAAGCTGCGAGACTGTGAAGGTGACTTAAGGAAAGGTGTTTTTCCTGCCTATCTTATTTCCTCCAATTTTGCACATGGTTTCCAGCACATGTACCAATTTTTGGTTTTAATATGATCCAGTTGAGAGGAAGAAAAAGTCAAAGCCAAAGCTATAGGATCAGATCCTTGTCCTAGTCAGTTCAGGGTAAAATCAGATGACTTGTGTCTGTTGATAGTTCCAGATTTTTAGTTTGTGTACATGGAGCCTCGAGGAGCAACACTGATTCAGAGCAACATCCTAGCCTTCATTTGTGAAGCTGTGAAGTTTTATTAGATTCATCATTGGAAGAGTTCCTTAATCAGCACTTTCCTACCAGGAGAGAGTAGACTCCTGCTCCAGCTCCTCCTTCACTTGCAAAATGCTTTTAATGGTAAAATGTAGGTCTCACCACTCTCTTAAACACATCCATGAGGGTTACTTTGCAGATTTCATTGACACGTGATGGAAAGTAAGATCCTGTACATTTGCTCTCAGGATGTTACCTTCCAGGTCTGGGGTGTGTTTCTAACTCAGACTGTTTTTCTGTACACACAGCTGCTGGACTGTTTTGGGATTCCTGTGCTGATGGCTTTGTCGTGGTTCATCCTCCGAGCAAGATACAGGCTGATACATTTTCTGGCTGTTGCTGTCTGTTTGCTGGGTGTAGGAACAATGGTGGGTGCAGACGTTCTGTCTGGGAGGCAGGACGGTGAAGGTAAGGAGTCCTTTATTGTGGGGGGAAGAGGAGAGATGGCTCCTGCAGTGGGCTAACTCATAAAGCAGGAAGAGGAGCAAATGCAGGGGGAGTGAATATAGTTCTGTTTTAAAAGAGGAGAACATGCTGCTATTTGTATTTCCTGTGCAGGAAGAGGAGATACTGATTCTGTGAGGAGCTGTGGAATTTCTTTGCTTGTATGTGTGGATTATTTCTTCCACCTTAAAAGAGAGACACTTGTGTTAAGCTTAAATTTTGCTACTATTCATTAGAAGTGATAGAAAGTCTCATTTTTGAAAGCTTATTAACTTTGACTGTCATGTGAGATGGTTTAGTAGACGAAGCTGCCTCTCCCTGCAAACCTTGTCTTGCTTACACAGTATCAGCCTTCTGGCAGCCAGAGTTCTCTGATTTGCAGTTTTCTTTGAGCACAAATACCAAATAAAAAGTTGCTCACAGCAGCTGACTTCTCTGAGTTATCTTTGGCAGAGCCAGCAGAAGTGGTTGATGCATCCTCAAGGCCCATAGGTTGTAGTTGGGAAAGCAGAGGCTTGCTACAGGAGAGCAAGAGGAGATGGGGCAGGATGCCAGGGTTCCTGGGACCTCTGAGAGGGAGACTGGCCTCTGGGGACCAGGGTTCATCTGGGTGCAGATAAGAGCAGGTCTTGTCTTCTCTGCCAGATGGCCTGAATCGACCCATATTATAGCAATCTTCTTTTGAATAAGAGTCTTGAATTTTCAGAGCCAGAAGATATGGGACAAGGTAAATTTCAGGGCATTGTGTTTGTCAGGGAGCATAGAGGTAAGTCTGTGTGGTGTTATTTTGGGGCCTTACTGTAGGTGAGTCATAGGACAAACTGAAGCTTAGCTTTACTGCTAGGTGGTACAAGTGTCTTGGTCCTGAGGGAGAAAAACCTTTCCCTGAGACTTCAAGACAGTTGTACTTTATTTGCTGACCCGGGGATCCTTACTGCTGCTTATCCTCATATTTTAGTCATATTTTCTCTGTGATTGCCAGCTGGCTTAGGAAAGGAAATTTTAAATCAATTCAGGGATTTAAGCAACAGTGATCCTCCTGCTATTTAGCTTATGCATAGTGGCATTTATTTGATGAGTGACTGTAGCACAGAGAGTCCCATTTGCACAGCATAAATGCATCACAGCAGGACACATAGTACCACCCATCTGCAGTGCCCAAGGAAGACCTGTCATAAACCTGAAGCTGAGTTTAGATCCCACCAAAATCAATAGATTGATTTTTAGCGAGACTTGAATCAGGCCTTACTGCAGAAGTGGGGGACAATATTCATGAAAGGCACAGAGCATTTCTAACTGGGAATTTTTTCAACTCCCTGTGGTGCACAAGGTCAGCAGAAGTAGAATTGGACCAGATGATACAGCAGTGTCTTGGTCAGGATGAGATGTAAATGGTGGGTTTAGGTCATTCCAGACTGTGCAGAGTGAGATGAGCAGGCAGCAGAGTCAGTGCTCAGGCATTCCTCTGCACACACAGGAGGTTTTTCCTTTTCCCTTACCCTGGAGTGCACTAAGAAGATAGAGATGTTAGAGATAAATTTGCTTGTCTTTTTAAGGAAAGTTAAAAAGTGTTTGCAGCCTTACCCTTAATTGTGGATTAATATTTCTGTACAGGTAGTGACGTGGTGATTGGAGATGTCTTAGTGCTTCTTGGTGCTTCTTTGTATGCCATTTCTAATGTGAGTGAGGAGTACATTGTGAAAAATCTGAGCAGAGTGGAGTTTCTAGGAATGTTGGGCTTGTTTGGGACTATTGTCAGCGGTCTACAGCTGTAAGGATCTAATATTTATTTTAAAACTAATTAAGAATATTCTACAGATGATTGCTTGTCTACCATGAAATGATGTTATTAAATTAATTCTTTGTTACCTCTGCATTTGGTCTATATGGGAGTCCTTCCACTTGAATTGATTTATATTGCTGATAAGCATCCATTTTATATCCTTCTTATTTGCACTACTTTTATTACAGCAATTCTAAAACTGAACTCCTGCAATTGGACACATACGATACTTGGTTGTATTTTTGATTCTGTTGATGTTCACAAGGACACTCAGTATACTGAGGACTGTTTACAGGAATGTATTTCTTAATGGGTTTTCTCTGTGGAAAAGTTTAGGAGATAATTGTTAGCAGGAGATCTTCCATATTAAGCTCAAGTTTAAAATGAAGCCTTGTATACTCTTACAAATAACCACATTAGAGTAACATACCACGTGCACTTAAGTCTGTCTAATGAGTTTTGTTACTCATTTCTCATCATTATAGTTAATAATTTCCCCAAATGGTATATCAAATAAAACAGAATTTCTAAAGGATTAAAAAGCTTGTGAAAAAGGCATGAGAATTAAATACGTGCTCTTGACTTTCAGGCACTTTAATTTTCAGGGTTTTTTTCATGCCTGTTAGATTTTGAGTTAGTGTCATTCAGTAAAATGTCAAACAAAAAATTAAGTGATTATAAATCAAAATTATATTCTCTACTTGAAAATTGTTGTTTTTTTCTTTTTACTATATTATATCTTTTCTGTAACTCTAGAGCCATTGTGGAACATAAAGAGATAATGAGAATTCAGTGGAACTGGAAAGTTGGTATGTGTATGAAAAAATTATGTGAATGTTAAAGAACATTGGAAAATTAGATTTAGACTGAATGTGAGAGGTTTCCTTTTCTTTCTCTGAATATTAAGCAGGATTGTCACAAATTTATTTTCTGTGAACTTTGCAGCTCAGAAGAGAGATAAGGTTTGCAGAATTGAACATTAAAGTGGATTTTGCATTTTACGTCTAACATGAAATAATTTTCCAAAATACATGTAAATAATTAAAAATGAAACCTGTTTAATTACTGACGTGTTGGTGTTGGAACATCGCAAGAACATTTTTCTGTTGTCCTTTCTAAATGAAATACTGGAAAAATTGATTTTGTGACACATTTTGACCCTAACAGAACTAAATGTTATCAGGAAATGTGGCTCTATATTTCTTTAGTCAGCTTTTAACGTTCCTTAGGAAGGAACGAGAACTTTCTTGTATAGATAAAGTAATTCTTGCAAGATAAGGTAGTCTTGGAAAAGAAGTATTATTTCTTCTGTGTTTTTCTTAAATGCACATTTCCATATCTTTTAGGAGATCTTTTCCTAAAAGATAAAAATGCATAGTTGTGAAACATCTGAAGACAATCAGTATTCTTTAAGATCATTGTTCTGTGCCTGAGGAGTCACTTGTCATCTTGTTTTACAGCATTACTGTTTGCAGTCTTTGCCCTGTGCATGTTTGGGCTGTATAGCTTCATGCCAGTTGTCATTAAAGTTAGCAGTGCAACCTCAGTCAACCTGGGTATTCTGACTGCAGACCTCTACAGTCTCTTATTTGGGCTTTTCCTTTTCTATTACAAGGTAAGTACATTCATTCCTTCACTTTCATGTTCTTTCAGTTATGTTCCTACTCAAAAATTATAAATAAAGCTCCCGAACAGTTGTTCCCACCTGTGCAATTCTGCAGCTTGTATTGTTCACTGTTGGCAGATGTGAGTCAGGACTTGTGCTTAGTTAATGGCATAGCATTGCACTATTAGACAGAGCGATTTTCAAACCATTTCACACTTGAAGGAATAAGTTAAGAGGTAGTAAACAATTTCCCTAGGTGTTCAAATGGTAAGAGTTCTTGCTGAAAACCCAGTATGGAACTGCATGTTAGATCTGGTTCATCACTCCAAGTTTCCAAAGAGAGTTTGAATCTCCCTGTCCTGAAAGGCATTTGGTACGTGAAAGAGGATCGGTTTTTCAGATTTTCAGAAATTAGTATTTTCATTTAGGAAGTTTTAATTGGTTCTTTACCAATATCTTGGGTTAAGGATCAAGCTCTTCTCAGTGCTACTGCTAGGGAGAAACTAAAGGAACTGGAAAAAATACAGATAAATATATTATGCTGTACTCTCTCCAAAAGACAGTCACTTTTATTGTGCTCTAAAATATTTTTGGCAGTGTCTACTCAAGCTAAATGACAGTGCTAAAAGGATTTCATTCCACTACACTTTTCATCCAGAATAATTTGTGAGCGAACCTGTCTAATTAAAGCAATTGGAGTAATTGAGTCAGTCACTTGGTGACTGGAAGGGCTTAGTGAGAAGTTTGTGAACTTTGCTGAAGAACTTAATTTCTGTTATTCTATGTGATTGCTTTCTCTTCAGCCAGAAGCTTTTAGGTCAGATTTGTTTCTGAAAATTAAGGCAGCACAGAGGACTGGTATTGGTAGGGTCTGACTACAGCTAGATTTTAATTTTAGCTCAGCTTTCCTCCCTGTTTTGAGTTCCAAAATTGCTCCAAACTACAAAGCATCCATTAAAAATGAATGCAGGAAGCAAACCATACTTTCATGCTAACAACTAAAACCTTTCTAAGTCATATCCATGTATTTTGGCACCCAGATAGCTTAACTCAAGAAGTGATTATAAATTTATATTCGTAATAATGAAGCGATTTGGAAGGGGTGTATTAAACTTTTATTGTTCTAGATTTTTATCTTATTTTGGGGAGAGGTTTTTCTGGGAGCAGACTATCTCATAATTGCTAACAGCAGAGTATTCTGGTAGCAAAAAGGAAAAATGAATTAGAGAAGACTCTGGGATTATATTGAGAAAATTTCAGACATCTTTTGAAATAGAAACTTACATCTGCACTTAGAAACAAGTAGCAAAAAGGGGAACAATAACAATGCTGCATTCCTAGAGAATCTGAGATAGCTTAGGCACTGCAGACTGAGAGAGCCCAATTTTGACATGGCTTTTAACATAACAGCAGCAGAAAATTGTATTGCCAAGTTAACCATATAGTTTCTTTACAACCAGGGCAAACAATGGAGGTAAGACATTTGCAAGATTGAAAAGCACCCTGGACATAGGAACTTACAAACAAAAATACAGGGAATTGCTCTGTATTCCCTGTTACTAGATGAAATTTCACAGCAAGCTGCTGAGGGCTTGGCTGGGCTGCAGAATGGAGTGAGCCTTGGTGAGCTCTGAATTTCTGTGGTCTGAGCCTGCTCTGAAACAGAAACAGCACAAACAGTGGCTGCAGTAGAGATGAGCCCCAGGAATTGATGAGGTTTTGACTTGGGCACAGTGCTTTGCTAATGCACTTTTCAGCCTCAGTTTAAAGTGAAATGTGAATTTTGCAAGTCTGTTTTGAACTCCATAATGAATCTTTACTGTGCTTCCTAATGAGCTCATTATATAAATACCTGTAATCCCTCAAGAAATACCAAAAAAGGCCTCCAAATTTTTTTGTTGTATAAACTCCTAAGGAAGGGGGTATACTACACAGACACTAGATGGAGTTACAGTCCTCCAGTAACATTCCTTTAGGCTTGATAGTGAGAATGGGGAGATAAAGCTGCACAGAGTATGACTGAAATCAGTGTCAGAAGCAATTAAGTTGTTGCAGTATTTAAACTAAAAAAGTTTTTTAAGATCCTGGGAAAAGAACACAGATATCTCCTTAAAAGCAAAAGATAAAGAAAGAGTGTAGGCCTGTTGGAACGGCATGGGTAAGGTTCACCTGTGTCAATATCTGCAAGAACATAAGCAGGCCTTGAATAATCAGCTACATTGCACCAGTTTTGGCACCCTGATTTGGTGGCTGTATCCATTCAGGGAGGAGTTAACTCGGCAGGGGCAGAGGCACCTCCAGCCTTGTGTGTGCTGCACTGTGAGAGGAGCCTGCAGCTCCTGCGACTGCCTGGTCTCGCCTGCCAGCCGCAGGTTTTTGTGTGCAGGCACATGTTCACTCAGGGCCTTGGGCTGGAGAATTTGTGCAGGTGATTTGTCACAGACCCAGGCTCTGTGCATTTTATGGGAATGGGTCAGTCAGGGGTTGGGATCACAGAGAATGCTGCTGCCTCCACTGGGATATGTTCACAGCTTGGTAGTTCCTCCTGTGCAGTGTGAATGCTTGAGTCCAAGCTCTTCCAGGCCAACAGCCAGCAAGGTGAGGAGAGACAAGGCCACTGTATTTCCTTTTATGTGTTGTCATCCAAGGTTTTCCCAGCCACGTGACTGACAGCTAAGAGTTGCATGCCAAAATTGTAGATGCCTCAGGTTTTTTTTGGATCGGAGTTCATTATCTGAGTACTACAATTCATGTCATCCAGCTCTGCTGCTTGATAAACTAGAACATATTTTTCAAGCATGTCTAAGGAGGTTAGGAGCTACTAGCAGTGGGATGTAGGATACGCTATGTCCTTCCTCCTGCTGTTTAATTAGTGTGGTTTGATGAAGGCAATACGGAGGATTTTAACAAATCTGCTGAAAAAGTATTCCTGGCTGTGGATAACTTTACACTCTGTATTATTGATTCTGGTTTTATGAAGTAAACATTTACTTTTCTGTCAAGGTGGATGAATCTTGGCAATTTTTTGAATTTGAACAGGTCAATAGAGAATCAAATGCCTGATGTACCTTGGTGGTTCCTACTCTTACCTCACATCACTCTTAACAGAGATGCTGATTTTGTAAAAGAAGTCCATGTCTCCCTCCTTTCAAGGACTTTCTGGGTTAGAGGGCAAACTGGTTTTGGTCCAGTAAGAACACTTAGCCCTGCAGATAGAGTTCTCTGCAGCGAAGCAGCTGCTGTTGTGACTTTCAGAAAGATGGATGGATTAGTCTCTTGCCAGGACCTGAAATATTTGGCTATGCTGAATTAAAATTCTCTTAGGAATAGAGTGTTTCAGCATCTGTGTGTGTAAACAACTGTCCTTCAGTATCACCATACCTGCAGCCATCTGTTCTCTCTGTTAAGATTTTTGTTGGTGTATAGACCTGAGGGAACTCTCTGTCCAGCAGTGTTGAGGATGAGATGCAAAGAAAACCAGCCAGCAGCTTAAGTCTTTAAGTAAATGGAGCTGTTGCATTTTGACTTTCAGACCTGAATCCAGGACATGGTGATAATCCTCATTAAAATAATTTTTAGAAGGAAAGCTAGTTTTAACATTCTTAAAACGTGTTTTTACAATCAGTCAGGACTTAATGTATGTCTTTCTTTCCTCTGCCAGTTTTCAGGTCTTTATATCCTGTCCTTTGTTATCATCATGGTGGGCTTCATCTTGTATTGCTCCACTCCAACTCGGACGGCAGAACCCACTGCCTTGCCACCGCCTGTCAACACTGGCTTGGACAACGCTGCGCTAAAGCTCGAGGAGAGTGACAATGAAACTCCAGCTGTAACCGTGCAGTTCACAAGAGGAGAAACTGTGGTGGTCAGCACTAATTAAAGAAATGGCAGCACTTCAAAACAGACCTTTTTTTTTTGTTTAATTGCCAAATTTCCCTCAAATATTAATCCATGGAATTGTTCTACTGCCAAGGCATGTGTCATGTGCACTGGTTTTAATGCACTGGAGAGACTTTAAAGGCCAGATCCTTAATCAGTGAAATTATTGATTTGCCCTTGCACAAAATCTGGCCCTTAGAAGAAGACAGATTAGTATTTATGTGGAGCCTCTAGAAAGTGAGAGACTGTTATTTTTAAATGCTTAATTAACTTAACCACAAATGCTTGGGGAAAAAAATAAGCCAGAGCAAGCTCCGTGGTCACTAAGTGGAGCAAATACGTTTTGTATTGCGTTAGAGACCTAAGTCTGCGTGATGTTATCAGAGGGCTTCGTGGTTTCCACCCCTTGATACCAGGTACCCTCAAATAGCATCTTGCAAACGCCACTCAGCTTCTCACAGAACCTAGTTTTGCAAGCCGTATTACATACAGACACTTTCCACGTGCTGATGGATGTGCATTCCTCTATGGGAGGATTTGCTTCCTACATTCCACCCAAATGTTCATCTCATCGTATTGCTGCACTCGCTTTTGCAGCTGGGGCTGCTATATGTATTTTATTTTGAATTTTGCTAGTCAGGGAAGTTTGAATATGTGTTTTTTTATAGTGCCTTCTATTTCTCTCTGTGGCCTTTTGTTTACTGCATTCCCACTAGGTGGGGGAGGCAAAGGCAGGCCCTTGCTCTGTTCAGTAAGAACCGAATGCGGGTGAGACAGCAAAAAGTCTTGAACTGAAGTTCACTTCTCAGTGAATTTCTCTGTGAAATGGGACACAGTTCTGCTGGAAGAGTTGAATAAAATTGACATTTCTTTAAAAGTTTGAATCATCCTAGCCAACTCTGTAACACTAGTGTCATAATATCCAAAAGGCTAAGTGGTTTCAGTAGATAGACTGGCAGTTTTCCTCCCTCTCTTTATATTTACAATAAATGATTAAAAAAATGAGACTGCAGTTTTAACATCAGTAAAACCATACTAGAGTTTTATTTTATTTTATATAAGCCTTCAGAGCTCAGGTGTATGAAGTAACAAACAAATAAAGTATTCAGCAACTGAAGAGTTGGTCTTGGTTTGCTAATTTTTCTAAGCTAGAATTTCTTTATTGCTCAACATTATATTAATTTTACCAGCCAAGTAGTTCTTTTAATGACTGAGCTTTGCTCTAGAAGGAAATACAACATTTTCTGAAGATACTAGTGATCAAACAACAGACTAGGTTTGTGTGCTTCTGGTGTAGTTTATTCAAGCAAAATAATTCAAGAAAAATCTTACCTGATTTTTGTTAGCAGTAGCAAAGCAAGGGTTCAGCAGATATGGCAGGAAGGAGCATTGCTTTTTCATTGAGTAGTTCATGCATGGAGGGGTGAAGAGGTGCTGAAGTTTTATGAAGAGCATTTGGGTCACCTCCCATGTAAAATGCTCCTTTTGAGGGAAGATGGTATTTATTTTCTGCTCTATGTGGTATGATCAGTGTAACAGAATGTAGGTTTTATCTTAAAGTATGTGGAAGTGTGTATAGGCTCAGTCTTTGGCCAGCCTTCAAAACACAGGACCATCTTGTGGTGTGGTGTGAGTGCTCAGGGGGCAGTGGCTCATCGTCTCAATATAAAGACCACTGAAATAAAAATTTTGTAAAAGATGGGCAAGGTTCCAGGCACAGCCTATTAACTATGGATATGTTCTCCTAAGGCTTTTAAAATCTGACTATAATAAGACATTGAAATCTGATTTGAACAAATTGGGACAGATAGGACTTGCACTGAGCCACAAGGAGAGGGGAGCAGGGCAGGACGCAGCATCACGTACAGTGGGACAACTTAGTGATATGACAGAGTTGTATTCTGAACTGAAGACTTTATCTCACAGAGTGAAATCACTGTGATTTAACTTTATATGCTGTGATTTAAGCTCATACAAAATATTTTCATGGCACATTGTGCGTAGCAAAGGGTAAGATGTGTGCTAATGCCACCAAGAAGGCATGGGAGGTCTTTCCAGCTTTCAGTGAGGACAGTGTTGGTATTTTTTCTCAGTCCTTCTGTCAATGACTCTATGCGCTTGCCATCCCCATGATGGCTTCCATTTCCCTCTTTGTGACCTTACTCAATGCAGGGAGCTCCTCTGGCAACCTGGGATGGTGGCCAGCTACATGCTGATGGTCATGCACACACTTAGTGCACACACCTACTCTTCCTTGCCTTAGATTTTCTTTACTCCCACCCTACTTGGATGAGGAGAAGGCTAAGTCAACTTGCCGAAGAGCTCTGTACCACACACAGGCACTGGCGTGCAGTCCAAGCTCTGGCCACAAGAGGTACTTGAAGCCTGACCTTGTGAAGTCCTCAGTATGGGGTGCTGCCCCCCCTGAACCTGTTCTGCATGGAATGGGGCCAAATACATCACTCCTAATTGCTGTCTGTCCCATGAATCAGAAGGAAGTAGGTGCAGACTGTTTAAAATGCATTGCTTCAGAGGACAAGTGACATGTGTTGCTCTTGGGGAATAAAATGTTCGGTTAATGAATTACGTATTCCAGATCCTCTGGCACCTCAGAGACAAGGTGCACGGACAAGTCTTTAACATAAATCTTTGTGGACTATTGGAATAAACTGGAGAAAAAAAATTCAGTTGTCCCTTGCATTAAACTCAAGAATCCAAATAAAAATGTGTTACATCCAGCCTCCCTCCAAGCTTTGGTTACAAGATATAAAAATTATCTGGCATCAAAATGTCATGGTGTGTGAAAAAGAAATTAGTGCAGCAGTAATTGAGTGGTGACATTATCTGTGCTAGTTTGAGGGAGAGAATGGGCTTGTGGATGTCAGCTATTTTAAGATTTTTGACCTTATCCTGAGCCACAATTCTATATAATCTGATGTCTGGGACAAGTGTGTCAGCACCATTCATTCAAACTATGTATTGTGGAATATTTCACTGTGTTACACGTGTCTGTCTTGAAACTATCTACTTCAATCAGTTTGGGAAGTTTGACAGCGCAAAGCTACACGAGCTACATGATCAGTCATGAACAGTTGTAAGCAAGCAGGCATTGATTCCTAAAAATGCAAAGTGAAGGATCCTGTGTCTGGTTTGGCCCTTCACTAAAATGCAGCCTACAGTAATTTTAGTGTTACAGCTGGGGAGGATCTGATGAGCTGTGACGTTACATTGTTTAGAGTTTGACTTGAGGCTACACCTAAACCTATACTCATCAGAGAAACAGCATCCCAAGTATTAGAGTCTTACCCTCTTGAGCTCTTTCCTTGCATTCCTTGAAGGGAGCAGCTCAGTTCTCCCTTGGAGATGCCAATATTTTATTTATTGAGTTTTCTTGTGTTGGGTGCTTAGTTGTAGGTGCAACCAAGCCAAGTCTAGAGACCCCAAGCAAGTGCGATGTCCCATTTTTACAGGCACTGGTGTCTGTAGTGAGGGGCTAGACAAGCTGAAAGTTTTACAATTTATGTGAGAGATGAAAGGAGCATGGAGATATTCCCTTAGCAGCTAAGGGAAGCCCATGGCTGATTCAGTAGTGTTTGTGTGCAGCGGTATCCAAAGTGTGCATCCTTCACTCCTCTCCGGATACAATTTAATTTTTCTCTTGTATAAGAGCATTCAAGAGTGAAAGTTACAGATTTTACAGAAAAGAGCCAGAAGGAAAAGTCTGATTACTTGTACAACACAGGTCAACACATTTCATCTGATTGCTCAGAAGCAGAAAACACCTCACTGCATCAGCTACTAGGAAGAAAATTATCTCAGCCTAAACCAGGAAAAAAGTAGGTTTTAGTTAAGTTGCAGCATCTCTTTAAAATCTTGATATTAAATTCTCAAAGCAATATTGAATTAATGTCTTCTAGAAATAGGGACATTGACTTTTTTTTTTTCTTCATGAGCTGGTTCTTTGTGTGAAGAGAGAAAGTTAGAATTCTGAGATCGCTCTGAGAGTAAGCAGCCTCCCAAAGCAAGTTTCCATGCCCTTCAAGGCTGATTTACTTTTGTTAAGCTACCATCTGGGAACACTTGGGATATTTTCATCTTAAATGTATGCCCTGGGGTCAGTATCGCTGAACCCATGACATCACCCTATGCAAAATAAACTTTATTTCACCAACTCATCCCCAGGCAGTCTCTCTGGCTTCAATACTGTGAGCAGAGCTAGGGCAGCAGAGCAGAAAGATCACTGGGACTACAGGTGAAAGGTGTGTTTTGACCTAGTACATCATGTTATCAGTCTCCAGAGTACTCCAAAGGAGCGGACAGCATATGCTGAAGCTACTTTGCTGCTTCCCAAGAAAGCATTGAAGAAGATGACTTAAAAAATTAAAGCAGAATATTATTATTGTACAAAATGAAATTTACATGTTTATTTGAATTTTATTTTTTTTTTTTTTTAGAAATACGGATGTTTATTACATACTGATGTCTGGAAACAGTGAAATGTCTCCACAAGTACAGGTCACTGGAAGTTTATTTAAACAGCAGCTAGTGGCACTGGTTGCAATTCCTTAGGAATATTCTTGATGTTATGGCAGTTCAGGGCAATGTTGCTGCTCATCAGCACCATCTGTTGACAACATATCTAAGGATTTTAGTTAGCAAGAGCTCTCTGACAGGCAAAAGTGCACCTTCCCCAACACAACCATGTAACTCAGTAAATGCATGACCAAGGGGGTCATTGGACATGGGAGGAAATGTGGGAGGAAAAGGCTGCACAAAAGTATGGCTGCTTGCCGGTAATCCAGAAAAGACTGTTTCTGCTTTAACCCATTATTATTATTTAATAAACCAGATAACTCATCCAGACACAGATTGTTATAACAAAATAGAGAATGTTTTAGGTTTCAGCCTCAAACTATTGGGCAATAAAACACCATCTCCTTGATAATTTGACCGTGACAAAATTCAAACTGACTGAAAAAGCTTGCTTAGAGTAAAAGAGATGCCACTAATGTAAAAAAACCCAACACTTCATGTTCTGATGATAATATATGTGTATGCACAGTATCTGTACACTTGAAAAATCAGTGAGTATTTAAAAACCTGTACAGGTTCAGGGTACAACTCACATTCTTGCTTTGTTGTACTGTTTGTAGCAGAGTTCCTTCAAATCTGTTGCAAGGAGACTAATGCTCCTTGAAGCTCAAAAACCTTGGTAATTTGTCTCCCTTTGCCATCAGTGTAAGTGCCTGTTGGACTTCCCTGAAGAAACTGCTTTCATTTAACAAAGTTTATACCTTGAATGTGTTAAAGAAAAAAAAAATGGAAATCCTGCCGGGTAATCCTATCTCTTGTAACATCTGTAAATTAATTTGTTTCTTGAGAGCAAGAATGATTTGTAACTCACAACAAAGCTAAAGTAGCATGACTAAATTAAGAGGAGCATTCAGGCAGCTGGGACGTAATTACAGCATAAATGCCCATGCTGTGTTAATGTGATATTAAGGTTATGGATTTAGTGAAACAGGAATCAGCATGCACAGAGATATGCTTCCTTTCTTCCTATAGTGTTTGTCTGGCCATGCTGACATGAGAAATGCCTGCATTAGCTAAACAACCTGAGGATTATCTGCAGGTTGCATGCGTGCAGACAGGAGATGCCATCTTAGCTCTGCATTGCACCAGCTCATGGACAGCAACACACGCTGTGCTCTGTCAGAAAGACCTTGCTCTTATTCTGGTTCTTTTCCTTAGTCAAAGGGAGGCAGTTGGCAGAAAGTGAATGGCTGCTCTGTTTGCACAGAACCACGGGGAGGCAGAGCAGGGTGCTGGGCACCCCTCACCTGTCCCTAACTCCTACAGGAGCTGCTGTGGGGCTTCCCCTGCGTCGGTGGGAAGGACCTGCAGGAGCCCAGCCCTTATGTGGGATGCATTAAAGCTGCAATAGTCTTCTCAAGGTCTCAGTTTTCAATGGAACATTGTTTGCCAAAGGTGAGTTGTCCCTTGGTCTCTTCAAAGAGCATCTTCTGCAGCAACAGCTGTCACGGACCCTCCAGCAGAATCGGTCTGTGCTTGCAAGGACGGAGTGAAGGCATGAAGCCCCAGATCATCTTAACTGCAGTGGAATTTGAATCCAGCCTCACTTTCTGGAATCCACTTTGAGATACACAGGTGATGAGTTCTCCTGGAAGGGATTTGCAGCAGGGTGCGAGGAACATGTGGCAGGATTTGGACTTCCCTCAGCCCTCCATCCAGATGAGGGCCTTCGGCAGATTGCAAAGTGAGGTGTTGCTGCATAAATCTGGGAGGCATTGACTCTGCATGCTAAACACTGTCTGAGAGATGTTCCTGCAGATACAGGTAACTGGTACAACTTTATGATCATACCAGTAAATAAAAGAGGCTATTTTCTGGCCCCTAAGCCAAGATTTCAGTTTCAGTCACAGCTGAGGTCTTGCTTCTGAAAAGAATAAGGTATTCCCAGTGTCACAGCAACTAATATGTAGAGGGCTCTGTGAAACACCAGAAGACCACCAAATTTACTTATATGTGGTTTTTTCCTTTCTGTTTTGTTTTCTATTAATATATTTATTTGCTTTTTTTTAATTTTTTTTTTTGCTGTGAATATATTTCTCTGCTTTTGTCTGCTCAAATAACGCAGTAATCAGCTTCTTTGGCTGGTTGGTCTAGCGGGAAGGAGAAGGTATCAGGACCAAAAGAAACCCTTGGTCAAGCTGCGCTGCCGCATGCGCAGACATGCATGAAGCTTTTCTGAGAAACTCTGAACATCATGTAACTTGGCTGGTGCTCACACTTCGATCTCCTGGAGTCATGTGGAGGGGAGCCTGCCAAGGCAGGTTGCTGGGCAGGTGGCAGTATGGCCCTAGATGTTCACCAAAGCCTGAGAAAAGAAGCTCTCTGAGCAGGAATGGCAGCATGTGGAGGAGGCACCGTGTTGTGTTATTCCTTCAGCCATTTCAGCACAGCAGGTGGCACCCATGGCCTCTCCCTGTATGTGTTCAGCCCTTCTCTCCTGGGCTCAGTGACAACCTCTGAGATGTTAGTTATTGTTTGGGGGGGTTCTTTAGCTGCAGAATTTGAAAAAGCATGAAGGGTGAGCCACAGTCAACCAGCAGAATGGTTTTATTGAACTAAACTGAGGATACAGCTCACAAGCCCTGACAGGCAGTATGAAGTTCTCTCTGAGTCCCTCAGGAGAGTGCTGGGGGGCTGCAGAGGTCAGTGGGAGCCCAGACTGGTGCAGTCATATCCACATTACCCACCTGGAGCAGCTCTTGGCAGGAGTCACATGCCTGTTTGGTTTCAGAGGATGCTGACTTGTTCACTCCAAAGAGACCCTCTGGGAGGGAAATGACCCTTCAGTAACAGATGCTCAGGACAGCACGATCCACGAGTCAGCTAGGAAGCTAAAATATTCAGGATCCTTTGACTGGGCCTGCATGCAGGTGGGTGAGACACAGCTCATGTTCCTACATCTGCATGTCTTTCCTTAAGGATGAGCCCTCAAGGATCTGCCTTCCAGGACAAGCTGCTGGTCTGTGTTTGTCTTCCCTGAGTTTGTCTGGAGAAGTCCAGCCAGCACAGAACACAAATATGCCAGTCTATTATTTTTTGTATTTCACCCAGTAAAGGCTGTAGCAGAAGCTAGTTGCACCATTGGTTAGCTCAGGTGAAGTCAGTGGAGGAGGATGGAGTAATTCCTCTATGTCCTCGAGTCTGGACGCACACTGTGATCCTATTGTGACATTATTTCAGGAGACTGGGCTGGCTTAAATGTGCCAGGCTCACCTCACTCATGCTCCAGGTTCCCCTTATAATGTTCTTTGCTACCCTCTGCTGTGTAATTTCTGCAACAAATCGTATGTGTGTCAGGAATCTGCACCTATTTCATGCAGAAACAACCAGTGACAAGTGTTTGGGCAGACTTCATCAATGCTGGTGTGATGACAATCTCAAATGTCAAGCCTGTGTGCATGCCTGTGTGTGCCCTGCTGTCTTTCAATGACTTCTATTTTTGTTAAAGGGCAGCACGTGAATTTGCAGAGCACGTGCTCTTCATCCCTTAATGCTGCTCTGCAAAGTCAGTGTTTTTCACTGTGATGGGCTGCAGTGTTTGGGATGAGAGAGAAATGAGTCACCCAGAGGAGGGAGTGAGGTACTTCAGAGACTCCAATGAGCTACTATGACTGTTGCTAATAAAACATGAAATGTATCTCACACTTATCTGTGTTTTCTGTAGGTTCCTTCCAAACTTCTTGTAATTTTGAAGTATCTGCTGTCTTTCATCTACAGTTCCTCCACAGATGTTTCAGTCATTTTTGAATGGCTGCTGGGAAAAAAGGTACTGCATAGAGAGAAGGGAATGATTTATCCAAGCATGAAAGACATTTCAAAAAACAAATGTTCCAACCCAGGCCATTAACCTTTAAGACTCCAACATGAGGATTATGGTCTACTGAGAGCTAGCAACTTTTTTTCTTAAAAAAAGGACCTTTCATCTCAGTATTGAACGAGAACTGAAGAACTGCGCACTGTTCTTTCTGCAACAGAGCACAACTGTCTTTTAGCAGCACTATCAGGCTGCTGGCAGAACTTTGAGTCAGGTTTATAACAAACTGAATTAAGACTGTTTTAAAGAAGACCTGCATTTGGCTTTTTAATTTGGTGGTAGTGTTATGAAGCTTTCCACAGGAACTACCTCAATTTGCCCCTTATCATTTAATCACCATTCAGTTATCAGAAGCGATGGATCACAGAAATTTCATTAAAATGATCCAATATTCAATTTTGGTTATAATTTGAAGATGATGAATGTTGAGTTACTCATTAGTGGATCAACCTTTAGTTTCAGAGAAGAACTGTTCTGTCAGCTGTGCCCTTCATCCTCCAGACAATGCTGAGAGATTTTTGTCCATGAGGTATGAACCATGTATCCAAAACAAGACAGGTCTTAAAGTCAGCGCAGGACAGCTACTGGCCTATGAGCAAATCCTTAGCACTCTTCTCTTAAAATAGGGAAGAGAGAGCAGATGACAGCTGCCAATCTAATTTCTCCCAGTAAGGAATTATTCTACGGATGCTTTAATTGGGTGAATCTTGGTCACATTACTGGCTTAATTGACTAAACATGGCTAAAATTGACTTGTGTGCATTAGTCTTCCCTCTCTGCAGTCAGCCATAGCAAGGTTAGTCTTGCCCCATGATGGACATGTCCCTAGCGGTGGCTGTTGGCCGAGTGGTGTGGTAGGTGGGACAGGGTCCTGAACAGCCCTATGGGCCTCAGGAAGGAGGATCATGGGCATGGTGCCCACCCCATCTCTCACTGCCTTCCCCCTCTGCTGCTGAAGCCTGCATGGACAAGTGTTTGCAAGGACACCAAGGTGTGATGGGGCAACTCTGAGTCACCCAAGCAAGAGATCTGGCAGCCAGGCTTGGGGATGTGTCCTGCAGAGGCACACCTGAGGTGTGCTGACATGCCAGCCTGGACATGGTGCTTTTGAACAACCAACAATCCTGTTGCTGAGACATAACCCTGCCGACTTTGGGGATGCAAAGCTAATTAAAGACCCTCTTTGAAGCACAAAAGCTCCTATGCTATGAGCCTTGCAAAGAGAGCCCTGCTGCCAGCAAAGCCTTGCAACTGTGTGTGCAGACATATTCACGTGGTTCCAGCTCTGCCCAGCCCGTGGCAGCCTTTGATCCAGCACAGCATCAAGAGACAGCAGAGCTGTGTCCTTCTGGGACTTCTTCCCATCCAATTAAGCTTCTATGTCCTTGATCTTTATCTCAGTAGTGAGCTAATCCTCTGGCAGGGTATTTGATCAGAAATTAATTAATAGGAGCAAAATGTTGTGACTACATACAGTGTTAAGTTTTTATTCTAATAACCTAGTTAATAATTTTGCTTCTACAAGCAAAGTAAAGGAGTGTGAATTCCAGCACTTTGATCAGGCGGTGACATTTTGATGCCAAGTTGCCAAGATAAGAATCTACATCAATAGTGTTACACAAAAGCAATTTTAAAGTACTTTGGCAGTTTAAACCTGCCCTTTCTGAAAGATGGACCAGTCACTCAGAAAAACGTCTCTACCCCAACATGCCACCCCCAAAGGCTGGTGCTATATGAGGCATGGAGGAAGCTGTGCATATCCTTACTTATAGAGGTAAAAGACTGATTATTCTGCTTAGGCTCTGTTTGAGTGGAGGCTTTTGGGAATCTCAGTGATGCAGGGAACAATGCGATTCAGGGCAAGCTGCAAGAGAATACTCTCTGTTGCCACTGCTCCTTGCTCTGCTATTTCTGCCCACCCAAAGAAGAATATGACCCAGAAAGCCATATTTTGCTCCAAAGTATAAAAAAAAATTAATTTTTAGCTGCTCATTCTTTTCATTCACTTTCCTCAAAAATGTATGTAGAATTTATCTCTTTGACACAGAGCTTCACCATCTGCCAGTGACATTCAATATTCTCTTTTTGTTTTGAAATGGCCTAATTGACTAGAGATCATGTTGCAATGACATGTCTGCAGGCAGACTTTGCTCTAGTTTTCTGAAGAAAAAGTCAACAGAATCACTCCCTTCATATTTTGAAATGGAGAAAGCACATTCCTAGGAGGAAATAATGAGTTTGACCACTTACACTGGTATCTACGTGAACCCCTTTAATGTAAACAGCAGAGCAAGTGAGCTCCAGCATACCCATACCTGCAGCTGTATGCAGTGCTGGAATCCTGGCTCAGCAGATACTGACACAAACAGCTCCCTGCCTTCAGTGCCACAGGCTGGCAGTGCTTATCTGCAGGTTTACTGCAGGAACAGGAGGCAACTTAGTGTTGGCATTTTGGAAGCAGTTATTTTACTGTGGTTCCACAAAGACAAGGATGTAGGAGGTGATTTTCCACATCTGGGGCTTTACTTGTAAGCTAGCACATTTTTTTGATTCTGTACTTAATTTTATCCATTTTCGTTAATACAAACCTTTTTGTTTTGACAAGAAGTAGCTAGTGCAACCCACTGGGATACTTGCCCTGAATAGGTTGTGATCTTCACCAGTGTGCCCAGAAATATTAGCTATGGATCAGCTTGGAGTTGTTTGGAGCTGTGGGCATATGGCTCACAACAAAAATTGCTCATGGCCAAATTGGGATCATTCTTAGCAGAATAAGATTAAGGATTTTACTTATAAAGCTGGTACCAGAGGTGTGGCACTTGTACCCTCTTCTTGTTGGAGCACTGAGACTGGAATGCTCCCAGTTTCTCTATGCACCTCCTCGTCAGCTAAATGGAAACCTTGAATCTTTCTGAACAGAAAAATAGCTAGAAAAGTTTTGAAACATTTCTCCAAGTTCAAAAATACAGTTCTGATTATTTGCAACATCATGACAGACTCCAAAAGCTGGAATAGTACTCATCAGTTAGGTTCTGTCAACCTTGATACCCATAAGCTCTTCCTAGATGGAGTGGAACATCAAAGTGGTGCACATCAGTCTCGCACCTGATTTCTCAGCACTGAAGTCCCTTGAATAACCACTTTTGGCATTTGTTTGGAAATAACATCAAGTATTGCCTCATACCAAATCTATCTAGCCTAAAATATTTTTGATGGTACCCTTATGGATTCAAACTTCTCTTTTTTGTATGTGGTTGACATTAGTTGCTCAAACACCAAATAGATTTCTTTGCAGGGACTTTACTGTGCTTTGTTTTGATCTTTAGAACTTTTTCCTTAGGAGTGCTGCCTTGCAGACAGCACACTTCAGTTTAAAGTCCCTGTCTGGAGAAAGACTTTCAACTGCAAAGGTGTGGGATTACTTTCAAAGCTTATTTTCATCAGAGATAAAGATCTATACTTGCCTACAGTCAACATCTTTGAAACACCATAAGCAACACAGAAGGCATCAACATGCTGCATTAATAGTTTAGAAAGATGTTTAATTATTTATGATGAAGCTACAGCGCACACTTCATATAAAATTTCAGTGCAAAGGAGTTGCCTTTAGATAACACTTCTCCCTGCTCACTACTGTACCACTGGGAACAGTTTACAGGGTTTTTATTTATCAGAGAACATCAGCAACATTTAGTTAACTTGGAAGAAGTGTATTTAAGGCACTTTGCATACAGAGGTTATGGTTGCTGTTTGGGTATGCAGGAGTCAGCACAGGCTTATTGGGTTTCTGCCTGCAATACTGGCACAGTGGAGGTGCAGGAGTACAGGTTACCTAGAAAGCATGGAAATAAGCTATTTTATTACAGCTTCTCAAATAACACAATGAAACTGCCATGGCCTGAGCAGCTGTACCAATAGCAGAAACCCAGAAGCTGAGCCAAGGACACTCAGTCTAACACAGGACTGTTATTTAGCTGGAGAAAGTCACTTGATCTTCCAAACTCAAGCTTCCCAGGTATTAGAGCAGGACATTAAGACACCAACTCCTTTTGGAAATACTTCTGAAGTTAGAGATAGAAGCAGCTTCTGAGAGGTCTTAAAGGACTGAGAGTTAAAAATGTGCTAGGAATGCAGTTAATGTCTAAAACTGAATTTGTATAGTCAGACAAGAATGGCATTTCCTTCCTGATGTCCATTAAATGACCCTTTAATGTGCAACACTGATTTTATGTTGTAGTGCCAATGAACACAACATTATAATTTGCGGTACCAGAACAGATGTCTGTGTCACTCTCCTCTGCATATTTGGCTTTCTTGAGGAAGCTGGAGGTGGCATGAGAGAGTCATGAACACAGACCTGAGATTGTGCTTCTCCCTTTGACTTGTCTCAGGCTTAAATTAGAGAGAGATCCGGTATGCATGGCATGAGATGAGGGAAAATGAGGAATATGGGCTGAAATGGTAATTCAGATTCTTAGGACATAAAAACACATTTCTCAGAAACTCTCACTATCAGCATCTCTCTTGGTGCCTCTTCTGGATGCTCTTTCTCCTGCCTTTCTGGGTTAATTTTTTCTCTTCTGCAAAAGGATCTTAGTGTTTCCTGCATTCATAGCATTTCATGGAAATGTATAATTCCAGCGGCTATCAATGAACTTTCCCAAAATCTCAGATTTACCAAGGCAGATGTTAAATGCTCACTGATGTATTAATAGATAAAAGCTAAATCTGGAAGTTAAAGATTGCTTTCCTGAGGTCCAAAATGGTGCCTGTTCCCACAACCCTGGTGTGTGCTTCACCTTCTGCAGAGGTGTCCAGATGTGCCACCTCTTGGTGGAGTTCGGGTCACTGCATGAAATGGTTGGTGGTCAAAGTCCTGTTCTCAGAGAAAACAACATAAAAAGTAGGATAATTAGGCTGAGAACTCAGATTCATGGGCAGATTTTTTACACATTTATTGGTACAGCCAGTGGATAGGAAAAAAAAAAGTTCAGGAATAAAGCATGGTGTAGTTTTATACAGTAGCAGAACTAGAGGGAGTGAATTTTGCAGCTTCTGCTGGGAGTTCATCTCTTCTTTGACTACTGCTAGCCTATACCTGCTGGGCATCACTTTTATCTCTGACTCAAAGGACACTTCTGAAGAAATTTCCTTCCCTAGCAGTTTTTAAACTTGAAAATATTTCATAATCTAGGGCATTTCAAAGGGGAAAAAGAGGCTGTGGATGTACTTGCAAGGGTGTTCTCATGTTACCCTCTAAAAAAGCACTGTTTTTCCCTCTGTATGTGAAACAAAAAAGCATATGAAGAAAAGAGAAGAAAAGAAGGCCAGGTACCAAGACAGTGCACTTGGAAAACAGATAAGCTTTTGGAGGCAGGTTTATTTAGCACTATGCCTGTGATGTTTTTAGTCATTTTAGGAGCTTTTAGACCTGCAGGTTTGGAAGATCTGAGATGAGGGTCTTGCCTTTTACATAAAGTAAGTTTCTTGCCCTTACACTTGCAGCAGAAATATGATCCAAAGTAATAATAACAGTTCAAGTCAAGAGAGCACCTTAGTTGCTACTATTCAAAGAAAATTGTTTGGATTTGAGGGAATCTGGCTCATGATATTTAAATCTTTGAACCTGGCAGTAGTAACCCAGCTCTTTGTTTCTCAACTTAAAGCTTCCACAGGCTCTTCACAAAGTAACCATAGTAGTGACAACACTCAGGGACCTAAGTCTTCCCTATTTGTGCAAGAATTCACAGTAATGGCACACCTTTGATGTTCTGAAACCAGAAGAGGAAAAGGAAAGTCAAGCTCCAAATCCAATTGTACATGATTTAACTGGCTTGGAGCCCTTCTCCAAGGAAAATCCTGCAAGAGGAGAGATCTGGACTTGGTTATCTGAAAGTACATTCATGTTTCAAATTGAGATCCAGCTCTTCTAGCAACACAACAATTGTGTAGGTAGGAAATAGGAAGTTTCTCACAGGTTTTCAGCCTAAGGAAGTAGCAGGAAGGGCAATCATTTGTCATTTTGCAGATATCTTGGTTTTGTTCTACCAGAAATATAGCAAAGTTCTACAGAAATGTGCACCATTGATATTATTACTGTATAAAAAAATCACTGAAGTATCATATTGAGGTATGGTAAGGTCCAAGCTTCCTGAGCAGGCTTTTGTTTCTGAAATGAAAAGCCCACATGGAGAGTGGAGATTTTATGGAAGTCTTTCATTTAGGTCGAACATGAGAGCTCTTGGACACTTTTGTCTTACAAGGCAAATTGATTTAGGAAAAAGAGCTGTTCCAGAGCAGCACTCCATGTCGTCACTGTATTCCCAAATCAAAATTAACTTTCCCATAAGGACAAGCACAGGAAGGTCGATTGCTTTTCTATTCACTGTGCACAAGCACACACAAAGCAATTCTTTGGCATGTGGGAGTTTGGTTTAAAGTTTTGCATTAAAGGTCTTCTAGGGGACAAGTTTTTAGACCAAGACTGCTACTGTGAACTCAGTAGATGCCTATGCACATCTGCCTCAATTCCTGGGGCACTTACTTGTCATCCTGCGAGAGATAGCCTGGTTAAATTAAAAACAGAGCAAGAGCAGTACCACAAGCACACTTCAGCACTCTTGTAAGAAGCTGTTGCCTCTCTTAATATCATCAAGCTCGGACAGAGGAGGGGCTGTGGCTCAGCTGAGATGCTGCAGAACACAGTGCAGATTTTGAGGCTGTGAATTTTAATCTACATTGACAATTGCGTGCATCCATGTCTTTCCTCTAAACTGCAGAAACAAGAATAATTAATCTGGCTAGGAACATGACTGTAGAATGGGTAATACGGGCTCTAATAAAGCAAGCATGTGTTTCCATTAAAACAATAGGCAGAATGTAGTTCTATGAAAAATTTTCTTAATTTCCAATGTTATTTTCATTCACTGAGCTTCATATTAATTGCTATTTAAATAAACAAAAACAAAACACAAAAAACCCCAAACAAACAAACAAAATCCCAACAGAGCAAGAGTTTTCATTTTAAAGGTTTCCTCTGCCTTTTTGGAGTAAGAAGGTCCAAGCAAAGCACAAGTTGTTACCTCAGGTTCATATATATCTCAGTGCAGACCTCTTTCCTATCAGAGATGTTTGATAGTTCAGAGGACATGGCCACTGTAGAGGGGACACAGGGGGTAAGCAGCCTGTGAGATAGTTCTCTAGTTATGATGCTACTAATTGCCTATCAAAAGCATAATGGCCAGGTTGTCCATACCTTCACCCTGTTTTCTTCTGGAACCAAAGTAGCTTACAGCCAGGTCAAAACTAATGCTTAAATTGTTTTTGGTCCCACACACATTCTGCTCTGAGAGGCCAATGCCTTACATATGGCATGAGTGTGTGCCAGTTCTGTGTGTTTTGACTTCATGCATTCAAAACACAATTAAACAAAAGAAGAACGAACAAATCCTTGGTGTGCTGGGGGTTGAGTGGTCATATCAACATGCAGAAGCTTTTGGCCATGGCAGCCAACTTCACTTTTGGGGGACAAGGGAAGACTGAATGTCCCTTTGGTCAGACATAGTGAAAACTATTGCATATGAGTGAAATGATGAGGGTGGTGAGACACTGGAATAGGTCACTGAGGGAAGTTGTGGATGCCCCATCATTGAAAGTGTTCAAAGTCATGTTAGACAAGGCTTTGAGCAGCGTGATCTAGTAAAAGATGTCCCTATCCATGGTCAGAGCTTGAAATAGACCTTTAAAGGTCCCTCACAACCTAAACCATTCTATGATTCTAGGATGGAGTGATGAATTTGGACTCTGGGGTCCAGGATGTTTTCTAATGCTCTGATGGGAAAACCTCAGGGGGAAAGAAAGGTGTGGTAGCTGCTGCATATTTGAAAGAGATAAATCACCAAGGTTCAGGTCTGTAGACAGAGAGCTGTTTTCTGTGAAACTATGAGAAAAAAAGAAACAAAGAATGAAACTTTGGGTGAAAGGAGTCAAGGCCAGAGAGAATGTATGATCCTGGTGGCCTCTTACCTGTGCTCAGGGAGAAAAAATTCTTTACAATCTTGGAAAATAATATGCCCTTCAGTCTTTCTCCCTGCTAGAAACAGTTTGCTATTTTGTTCAATTCCTTAGATCAAAAGTAGCTACTACCTAGCCAAGTCAGGCTAAGCTGCAGTTCCCAGCCCTGGCTTCCTTGTGCATCACAGTGGCAGGGTGGTGATTGTTCCAGGGCTGGGGCGAGACAAAGCAGGCTATCCTGAAGATGAAGACTGGGTAAATGAAGCAAAAAACCCCAACATACAGAACATTATTATCAGTACACAACAAATGAGCCACACAATTTCCCAAATATTTGAATGCAGGAGTTTTATCTACTGGATAATTTGAACGAAACACATTGTATTTCTGTCAGTAAAAAAGATTTTCCCCCTGTTAACATTGTTAGATTTCTTATGCTTTTTCATGCATACTTTTTTGCAGAAAATGCAAATAAAACCTATATGTTCAGCCTCCTCTTTTTATATTGTTTAACATAGATGTAAGTTCTTTAAGCATATTATTGTTATCTAACTGCTAGACAGTCTGATCTTTAAATGCTACCATTATAATAAAATAAAATGATAACAGTGTCTTTGGAAGGCACTTACTGAAATTGCTTTTTAAGTATTGTCAAGCACTTTTATTTACCAAATGGTTAACGTATTATAAATTTGATGCAGTCATTAAGGATTTGAATTATCTGCATGTATTTTTCAAGGAGATAAGGGGGACTCCTGTTCATTAAATCTACAGTGCTCAGTCAGGAAGATGACAATCACGTGTGATTGAAGTGATCTATGATATTCTAAAGCAGCAAATCATGAAGCTGTCACAGTTAGTAAAAGCTATCAGGCGACAAAGAGTGATGGACCCAAACATATTTCTGCAAAACATGTCCATTATGAGTGGTAAGTATCAATAACACTGATTTTAATGCAAATAAATATCACATTAATAAATGTCATATTCCTCTGAGAAGCTCTTTGTATTTTATATACAGTCTGTCTTTCTTGCCGTTGTCTCAAAGGTTGAAAGTGTATAGGTCTTAAATCATCTAAGTTTTGCCTTTCAGTCAGGATCAATTTTCAGCCATGCCCTGCCATTACATGTCCTTGGCCACACGTAGACTCCATGAACAGCAGCAGAAGCAAAATGAGAAGTGGTGGTGGAGACCCATTTTCCAGCTTCTGCCTTCAGGAGATGTGTGCATGGGCTCAGATAAATCCTGTTCTCAGTCTCTGAAGGTTTGGGGAATGGAGAGGCTGGCTCTAACTTTCTGTTAGGCCCTTAGTGTAAATGGTTGCATGGTGGGGTAGTGGTCTGAGTGGCCAGAAGGGAAAGGGCTTGGTGTGCATCTCATGGACTCCAGGGCAGAGGAATCCTCACAGTCATGCTCCATGGAGAACAGCTGGCCAACAGTCAACCAAACAAGATTTGATTAGCGGGTGTCCCAGGCTCACCAGCTTGTAAGTCCTACTTGATTGTCTGCTTGAAAAGGGAAAACTAGAACCTCACAGGCAAACGTGGGGGAAGCAGCGATGCTGGAGCTGGGGAGAAGAGAGTCCTGGCACAGGGCCAGTGAGGGAAAAGGGTCTGCCCTGGCTGGGCAGGATAGCTCTTCTCTCCCATATAGGGCTTCCCAGGGCACAAGAGTCACTTTCCCTTCACTTAGCTTGGCCTGGTGTTGGAGTCTCTGGGTTCTGGTGTAATGCACCGCAAGGCATCTTTCTCAGGCTGGGAACATGCATGTCCATGCAGCAAAGACCCCCATGGGTACTCCCCTTATGATTTCCCTTGCACTAGTCCTCGGTGGGCAAAAAACCATTTGTGTATCCAACAGCAACACTGAAAGCACTTCAGCTGCTCTGTGGGGAGGAATGTGCTGTGTAATTAGCACTCAGCACCCCAGAAGCACCAAAGGGCAACCTTGGCAGTGGCTCTGGCACTGGGTGGGATACTGTGGCCCGCTGAGGAAGCTGCTGCTCACTTATCACTGCAACCCTCACGCCTGGCATTGCCCTTGCTGGGGCTTGTAGCCCTGCTGTAAGTGGCTACAACTCAGCAGTCTCGCATGGGCTGTCTGCACCTTGCAAGCTCTGGTGATAAATCCTTCTGGGGATTAGTCTCCAGCAGCCTTGGCTGCTGCCATTCCTGCTTGGCTCCCTGTGCAGAGCTTTCCCTGTGGCGTGCAGGGAAAGTCGAGGTGCAGTGGGGTCCATGGTGCCCCGGGGAGGGCATGCTGAGGCTGGGTGCCTTGGCAGGAGTCCAACCAGCCATACAGCCTGGATGCTACAGCCATGGCACAAGCCAGGGCAGCACTGCAGACTGCCCAGCATGGCAGGGCACAGAGCCAGGGGCATGCTGGCTGCTGCACTTTGTCCTTCCTCACACTCCCTGGGAAATGCACCCAGGGAGTTGCATGGACTTCACCACTCTTCAAGGGAGAAGGAGTAATGGTTCTGCCTTTGCTTTCTTAATAATTAAAATTCAAGCCTTATTCCATGCCCTCTCTGACTCCCACACAATTCCTAATACTTGCAATTAGTTACTTTTCAGTTCCATTTTATGTAAACTACAAGTGTTTCTCAGGGAAAGAAATCTGGCAGCTCTTACCTAGAAGGTGTTGTACGATCCTAAAAGTAGGAAAAAAATAAAGTTAGAAATAAAAGGAGAAAAATATCAAAGACATTTAGTTGCCACCAGAAAGTCCTGAGTGTATTTGATCTCTGGAAAAAATATGTTAGAATGAAGCGGAAAACCCAGAAAAGGATAATGGAAAGACAGGTGTAAAATTAGGGCCTGGTGCAGCCTGCAGTGAACCAGCAAGAGCTGAGTCCTGAGCACCACTAAGAGGCGTGCTGAGTGCTGCTGAGTGATGCTGCAGGGAGAGGATAGGTGGCTTCTTGCAAGGTTGCTTTTAGGTCACAATTACTTATTACTTTGAAATTAGTGTTTTTTTCCTGTCATCAATAAATACAACCTAAAAAAGGCAAAAGGCATCTTGTAGGTCCCCTTAAGTGGAAAACACCTTTGAAAGTATGTGTGATAGTGATCTCAGACACAGCTGCCAGTCCTGGCATGCAGCAGCAGCCCAAATGCGCTATTCTTAGACCAGGAAAGTGTAAGTAGGTTGAGTTCTTATAAACACCATCCCCAATAAAATCAGAAATCAATATGAGGTCAGAAATTCGTAGTATGTTGAATCAGCAAGATAAAACAGATGTGGCCGATTCAGCCTTCAAATACCTGTTCTTTTGATTCACCCCTATTTTTACCAGATGTGGCTTTGCTCCATATGCTCTCAGTGGCCGGAGGCTTCTTCCTGGTCAGGGAGGTACCACAAGCCCTCCTGAAGGTCTGACAGATAAAGACAGCAGTACAGTTTAGGGATAAAATTTCTATTTAGACATCCAGATGTAAAGCTAAATAGTTGATGAGATTAAAAATTAAGTTGCAACCTGTTAAGGGCTTGGTGGTTACTAGCATACACATGACGTGTGACTGGGCTGACTGCAGACATAGTGCCATGGTCTTGTTTGCCAGACCTGAGAGGAGTGGCACAGGTTGTCCCAATCCACCCAGGTTCCTGACTCCTGGAAATGTAGGTCTACAGCTCATGCCTGTTCTTGGCCAGTGCAAGTCAGCCACGAGCCCTGGAAGGAGGTTGGAGTGATCACCTCCAGGCCATGTCAGCTGAATGTGCATTTCAGGTCCCATTCTTCACTGGCTGCACCAAGGGCTTCCCAGGGAATGGGGCGCCAGTGGTCACTTGAGGTGCAGCAGGAGGCAAAGTTCTGTGGAGCAGGACTTCCTATGGGAGTTACCACATCTGCTCTTCTTTGAACTGCTGTGTGAGTTGTGGAGCTACTCACATCCCACACAACACTGAGTAGCAATGGGCTCCTTTTTGTTTCCTCACTGGAAAGGAGGGATGAGGAACAGCAGGGGTGGATGAGGTTGGGCAGCTGAGGTGGTGTCCCACAGGGCACTGCCTCTTTGAAAGGGCTGTGTCAATGTCCTGCCTCCTCCCGAGGGTGCCTGTGCCTCCACCAGTGCCTGTGGTGCTGCAGGACACCTCACCAGGGTGCCAGCTTCCCCAAAGCCACTGCTCTCTTTGTCTGTGCTCTCTCCTCTCTCCCTTTCTGGGATGGAAACATTTAGACATGGAGGGAGTTAATTTGAAGGATAAAAAGGAGGTTTGGCATAACAGGTGGGTAGTAAATCTGGTGTAGATTTTAATTCTGCCTTTTTTTTTTTTTTTTTAACTGCCAGATTTTATTCCATATTTTATCCGCTCTTTTGATCTGGCATAACAAAGTTGTTTCTATTCCACACAAGTGTTACATTACAGCTCAGGGACCTCCTTCACATCCAGTTGAGCGCTGCCTAATTATAGCTTGTGCTGGCCTTGTAAATAAGATACAGTATCTTTTCCAAATCACGTTCCTTCCCATCTTTTTCATTACAAAGGCAGATGTGCCACAGTTGTTGACAGCCACCCTGATAGAGGAACCAAGACCAGAATATCTTTAGCATCGCTGAGCTTATTCTGATCATGAGAAAAGCTTCTGTGCTTGATTGCAGATGAGAATACACAAAGAGGAGGTTTTCAGTTAAGCCTGATAGGCAGGACAACATCAGGAGACTGATCAGTGAGCTCCTGACATAAAAGACTGAGGCTTAGCTGAACCTGAAATGAAAGAGGAGTCTTTTAATTGTGAGTCTGAGCCCTTTCCCTAGAACTGCAACCAAGTCTGTGGACTGATTTAAATCCTTGCTCTTGTTAAAACAGATTAAAAATTCTGACATGTTTGGGATTCCATTATCAGTCAAAAACTAGGTTAAATGTTTGAGAACTTGCATTTTTAATTAGTATAGATGTGTCAAGTCTTGTGATTGATAACGATTTTCACAGTGTCTTTGAAGTCCTCCTTCCAGCTGTAGCACATATTAGCAAACAGGAATACTTCACTTTAACTGAAAAGTGAAAGTGCACCTATTGTAGTTATAAGTACTTGAAAATAGGAGTCCTGAGGTGCAAAACCATCAAGCAAATGACCTCCCACCCCACCAATTTGTGTTTCACCTTTGAAGCAAATGTTCTGGCTTCCAGGTCCTAATTCAGAGGACAGCAATAATATCAGTGTTAAGTTCATAAGTAGCCATTGGCTATACTGCCAGTTTTAATGTGGGAATAAAATTGCACTTACATACAGCTGACACAAGATACAGTTCCAGCTTGGGTAAGTCCTGCCTATGTAACTGAATATATGTTTCATTACGTCAGCCAGGTTACTAGAGACCACTGATGGCAGTGTTTAAAAGACTGGCAAATCACACCAACTTAACTCTAAAACTAAAGTGTCTGCTAAATTTATTAATTAGCAACTAAATTACAAATGAGTATTTCTTACATAATATTAAACATTACCATAACATAGAGAAAAGTCTTAGTACCTAACAGTTGTACTCTAAATTAACTGTGACTACATGATACCACGGAGAGAGCAGTTTGCACTGCTGGCTATGGCCACGGTCTTTCATAATCACTGAGGTCCTGAGAGCTCATCATTAAGAGAACTTAGGTGCCTGGTGCCCTCTTTCTTCTCTGATTTTCCTTGTTTATGCCTAATTGACCCCCCCAAGGCAGAGGCAGAAGATCTCCTCTTCTCCTGATGCCACTTTATGCTATTTTCTTTTGTCTTACCATCTGTTCTTCTTGTCCCATCTGCACTTCTTCTCACCTCCCTCTGACTGCTTTTGTTACTTGGATGCCTTAGATGTGCAACTACAGCTGTCTTTGCCCTGTGTGGTTATCACTTTGTTTACATACTTTTGAAAAATTGTACCTACCTTTGCCATCACAGTGTTACCAAATACTTGCATGAAGTTGTTTATTGCACAATTTTAGTATCCAGGTTGAAGGCAAGTTATTATCGATGTTATCCTTATTGGTGCACATCTCTCCTATGGGTATTAGGCTCCTGTTTTGGCTACACTGTATTGATATAGAGTAACCCAACCAATACTCCATCTACAGGGATGTGCAGTTCTACAACTGAGGTGTTAAAGAACATGATACTGAAGTAGATATCATAGCAATTGGAAAACAAACAAACAAACAAACAAACCAAAGTAGAATCAAAAGAACCAAATTCCAGCAGGGGCTAAATTAATTAGAAACCATTATCATAATTTTTTGGTTGCAAGTTCAACCTCCTGTTTCTGGCAAGGCCAGCCTGGGTGCAGGACTTTAGAGACTCAATGAGGATTCCTGGAAGCCTTTTCTTTATATGTCTTTATAAAGTACTTTGACCTCAGAGAGAGCACTCTGATTGACTTCTGACATCCTCTCTGAGGTTTCCAACAAGTTCCACTGCTACAAGAAGCAAAGCAGTGATCCAAAGGGCAACACATTCCTTACTTATCCACCACCAGAACGAGATTAAACAAAGAATGACATTGAAGACCTACATGAAGATGGTCAGTGATTCCAAAATTGAACCCAGCAGGCTAGCTGTGGTAATGACCATTGGGATCTGAAGAGGGACTGAGCCAGAACTGAGTCACCCCAAGTCACCCCAGATCCAAGGTATCCCTCAAAATGATCCAAGCCAAGCAACAGTATGTTCCTATATGTTGCCCACACTCAACATCCACCACCATGTTTGGCTCCAGAGTCTGAACAGAGGGCATGGGTTGACATTGTATCTCACTTAGAGATCTTCAGAGCTCTTACCTGGTTCTCTTGGGGCCCGTACATTGGTCTCTGTGCCTGTGTCCCACACCTCCAGGAGCTACATCTGCACTAAATTCGAAGTTGAAACTGGTTACTCTTTAGGTGTATTTGCATTTTCTTGATATTTCTTGGACCACAGACAGCCCCTCAGTTGGTCAGTGGCAAAGACTCAGATGGCTAGAATAAGACTAGATCCATTTTTCAATTTAGGTCATCACTATCAGAATATAACATGCCTGCATGACAATTTGCCTGTGGCTTGATTCAGCAAAGCTCCTCAAGTGCACTCAACTCTCATCGAGATGAGCTATTCTGAAATCAGCAGCTGACTCATGTACAGCAAAACATGCACTTAAACACTTGTCAGGATGATGCCCCTGGGTAGCTTGGCATGCAGCCAGGCTGTGCATGCAGGGAATGGCCACACACCCTACCCCCGAGCTGTACATTTATTTTACCATTACTTTTTTGTCACTAGACAGAAAAGAGGTTGAGATCTAAGAGCCACTGGCACTGGTGAACTTTTCCTCCCCTGTCCTGGCTCCTGTAGTTTCAAATAGGTGTGTGGCTCTCAGATGATACTCAAGTGTAAATCCCCTCCTGTGGAGTACTTAAACATAATTGTTGGTGTCTGCTGGGCTGCAAACACCCAGCAAATTGTACATTCATATTCCTCCCACTGTATAATTAAGGCACTTATTTAAGAGTCTTAAACCACTTTGTTTCTATGTGAAGAATTATTTTTACCAGCCCAGAACACTTACAGAGTTATTTTTTGGTTGCTTACTTTGATTTCATCAGCTGTGCCCATTTTGGGGTTGCCTCTTGGTAGTCAGACAAGGGCTGAACGTGACAGTGGATTATTTAACCAGCGCCCTCGGTGAAGAGTTATCTAATCCTCCTAATGCTTCTCCATGTGTTCTCTTGATTTCCATGCCTGAAAGAGTAAGAGCACCAATCTTTAGCTGAAACATTATACTGAAGAATCCTCACTGTAGAAATAATTCATCCAAACAAGTCCTTCTGGGATTAGATAATGCCCAGCTAGTCCCTAATGAGATTCTGAAGCAAGAGTTGACAGGTGTCCTGTGGCAAGGATAGATACACATTCCAGGGATATCTGTGGGGGGAACTTCAAAGCCCCAGACCCACAGCAACAGTGGCATGACGTTACCCTGGCCACGTTGTCAACAGCAGGCTCTGGCTGTACATTGTGCCTTGGTCGTTTGAGACCACACAACTTGTTCTGGGAAACCTGCCAGGCCTCAACACTATATTGGAACAGGGCTGATGTGAATATATATAACTGCAAGCTCTAAATAATACTTCAGATGCTGCTGTAGCAAGGATTGAGAAGGCAAACTCTCCTTGGAATTCTGTGTCTATGAAGATTAGCTTTCAACTCTTTATAAATTACCAGAATCTGTCCTTTGCCTTTCCATAAACACCACGTGCTTCAGATTATCTACCCACAGGAATGACAAGAAAAGACCCATATTCACAATCATAGAAGAACCACAGTACCAATAGAGAAGTCAAAAAGTTGCTTCCTAGAGCAAAGGCAGGGAATTTGTGGCTGGTATGCTTCTTTTTAAAAAAATGATTTTTGAAGTAAATTTTAAAGAAAACCCTTTCCTAGATTGTTACAAAGAGATTTACAGTACATAAAATATATACACAATACAAATATTCTCTAATGTATGATTTTGACAAGTGAGACTGATCCCTGCTAGGTTTGGATTGTAATTTTTAAAACAAATTTATTTCCATCTCAATAAAGGAGTTAGTGGTTAATCCTGCATGGACTCCAGGCTTCATATCTAGACCCCCTTTCTTTGCTGAAAGTGTCTTGCTCCATGGCTATTATCTTTCTGTGCTCTGGGAGCAAGCTTGTGTTAGAATAAAATACTTATAACAGGCATCTGAGGGCTGTTTTGGCATCCTTGATGGTATCCAGTCATGAAAATATTCCTTCTGATTCTTCTCCATCTCCAAGAACAGCACGAGAAGTTACTTGTCTATTTCTTTGGATTATGATAGAAAGAAATGTAGATGTCTTGGGCTCTTACATACCCACACAGCTGCCTTTTCTCTATTCATCTCCACTTGAGACTGAAGCAGATGTCCTGTGAAAGTTGGAGAACTCAAGCTGTATTAAGGAAAGACTGTCCCAACCCTTCAGCACTCTCAGGAATTACTGAGGTTTCTGGCCTCTGCACATATCAGCAAAATTGTCCCAGTTCTGTGTAGAGCTGAACTGCAGCAAGATTCCTCCTTGAAAGTGCTGGACATGTGGGGATCTTCATGCTCTTGCAAAGGGCTTGGTCAGACACCAGATCTGATGAGGCTGGCTTGAGAGCAACCATCACCATTCCTGAGAGGCTGCAGGCTCTACCTTCCCATCCAGGGGTGACTGGCACCAAGGCAGACATCTGCCTCAGCACCACCCCTCTGCCCAACACCTCCCTGTCCCTGGCGGCCTGCTCTGGATGAGACCCCACAGAAGGGTCTCCACAGACACTGAGTTAGGCCTTTCTCTCCACTGACTGCTGGGGCATCTCAGAAAGATTTTCTTGTTGGGCTGAAGATGTGCTTTGGCTGTATGCGTATGCACCTAAATGTTCATTATACAGACAAGTGAGCAAATAAAATATCATCCTGGTTCTCTGTATATGTCTTNAACAGCTTTCCAGTATGCCCTTTATCAAATAGAAAGAATACAGCTTGGTTTAGTGATCCTGAGAAGCTTTGAAATTCAAAGAAAAGAATTTGCTGTCTATAAAGTAAACAAGTAACAGGCTTTTGAATGGGAAAAAACTCCACCTTTTTTTTTTTTTTGGCAGAAGTATTAGCCTCAGGCTTTTCTCTTTCTGTGTATTTTCAATAAAACATCTAATGCTATTTCAAATAATTTTTTGCCTAAATGAAAGCAATAAACCTGAAAATACTTTTCTTTTTTTTATTTTTGCAATATCTGGTTCTGCAGGTCCATCCAATTTTTGCAAGAGTGTAGGAGGTCCAAGAGATGGACAGAATAAATGTTGCTTCAACTAAAAAGCATGGACGAGTCTGTCTGGATTTCCTGGGGTTTAAATTAGGCCCTAGAGGGAGGTTATTTTGTCAGCTGTGCTGTTTCTTCCTGAACACACTACAACTGCAATTTGCAGTAAACATTAACTGCTTCTCTACTGAAGTTTTCACATTTACCCAGGAACATATTATAGGAATACTAAGAAGTAGTGCAGTATTTACAGATCAGATGGATTTATGTAAATTCATCACCTCAGTGAACAGTTCTCAGGAAAGATAGTGAGAAATAAACTGTGAATAATTCCTCCCGGGTCCTACCAAGAGGGAGATGGCAGAAGAGGCATTTTAAATTCTCACTCAAGGTGTCCGTGATTGTCTCCAGGGCTTTTTTAGCTCAAATGTTTTTTAGCAGAATAATGGGGGGGGAAAAAAAAGTGTTAAAAAAGTATAATCTTTACCAAAAGTTTCGAGAGAATGTTCCTAGCAGGAAAAGGTACATACAAACCCCAGTGCAGCTGATTTAATACTCCCAGCATTTTCTGGTAGTTGGGAATATGCAGGACAGGGAATTATGGGATGTGCCATAGCTACATGAAAGCCATTGAAGCACAAGGACCTGCCTCCTCTTTCTGCCTTCCTGTCACCAAACTGGTTTATGTTATAACGTACAAGGTAGGCTGAAAGGCTGATGAGAATCGGCTTTTTGGTTTACAGATTAGGGGTTGTCACACTGTTTGCATTAGCCTTCTGTGGCACAAACTAAAATATTCCTATGGTACAGTATCTATCAGCAATTTCCACCAGTATAACACACTGTCTGTTAGAAACACTTGCAATTAGGAGAGTAGCTATTAATGATTTACCTCCTCGGATCCACATTGATTAGTGTATCTACAGTGCAATCAGGAAAATGCCATATGATTCCCAAAGTTTGGCTTCCTGAACTTGACTAAGTAGATGATGACTTTTATATCATCACGAGATCATAGCACAGGCTCTGTGTGTACTGGGCAATTTCCTCAGGTCCTGTTTGCATGCTGCCTCTGAAGGGCACTGCAGTGACATATGAGTTATTGAACACCTTGCTCTGTAGGGGTGGTGTGTTCACTGCTGTGTTGATGCAGTGCTTCTGTGTCTGTGCTCAGCCCAGGGGTGCTCCCTGCCCACCTGCACCGCACCAGCACCAGCTGTGAGGGTGCTGGAGCTGGGTCATGCTCCCTCTTGTGCTGCCCCAGCTGTGAGTCTTGTCTCCTCCTGCCCTGGGAAGTGGATATTAAACATCAACCTAGGGGGTTGGACAAATCCATAAGTCCATCTAAGGAAAGGAATGTTCTTGCAGCCTACATGGATGTGAAAAGCCAGGATCATTCAAGCCCCTTGTGAATTTCCAGAGACGACAAGCCTGTCTTTTCATTTGAGTGGTGAGACCTGCTAGGCTTTGGCATTTATTCCGCAGGACTGTACATGTGGTCATGGCTAATCCTGGGCCTGAATGGCCCTTGGCACAAGGGGCTTCTTGACTGTGTGCCTGTGTACTACCAGTCCTGGCAACAGAGGAGAGCGGCGGCTTTCATTCAGAGCTGCTCTTTGCCGCAGGACTGTGACCTTACAGTTCTTCTAGCGCTTCATTAATTCCAGGAGATGGCATCCTATTAAACCTTCTTATCACATTCCAGAAGTTTATTTCATAAATATTTCATGGACTGTAAGTGGGACAGCTGTTCCCTTGTGACACTGTTAATAGCATGGATCCCCTTTGTCAGGAGTCCCGTCCTTTGCCGTGCTGCTATGTCTGCCTCAACCCTGTACCACTGATGGGAGAACTGCTGCTGCTGCTGCTGCTCCTGCTGCTCCTCTCCCAGGCTCAGTTTAGCAGTTTGGTTTGTATCTAAGCCCAAGTACCCAAACAAAGGTCTAACAAGGTGTACCAGGGAGTAGGCCTGCATGGTTGGGCAGGAGCAGGAGTGGGGGCAGTTCAGGCTATGCTGGGGCTGACCAGCCTGGCATGGTGTTAGTCCTATGCAGCTGTGCCTGTGCTACTGAATAAAACAAACCAGGGCCATCATTTGCCCTGAGAGAAGGCATGGCCCAGCTTCCACTGTGATAGCTCTCCTCCTTCTTAAAATGGGATGATCACACCCAGGCTGCGTCCAGTGAAGGGGCCCAGTGCCACACTGCAGAAACCGTGCTTGGGCTCAGACAAAAGCGTGTCCCGGGTGTTACCGGTAGAGATACAAAGTTACTAGTACAGTAACAAAGTACTAGTGCCTTTGGGACTAGTGGGAAGCACAGAGGCAGAGGCCATCTGTAGGACACGGGGGAACCTCCAGGGTTTTAAAGGAGATCAAGACCCTCCACTCCTCCCTGTGTGCATGGATACTTTGTTGAAAAGAGAAGTAACTGCAGAGACACAGTCCTGGCACTTTCATGGGTGGGTGAATCATGTTGCACCTCTTTTTTTTTCAGATTGGGTCTTAGCTAAATTTTCAGCAACCCAGTAAATGAGGATTTGCAGCTAGCCATGGGTGAAGATAAAGGTCACATGTGGTAAGCCATGTGTTGTTCAGTCAAAGAGCTTTCCTCCTACAGGAGACACTTTTGGGCTTATGGTTAACCTGGTGGGACAGAGATCAAATAACACAACATACCTTTTTCCTCACTCACTATGTCATGACCAACCTGGCAACCTGTGATGGGAACCTGAAATTTCTGAACGAAACACAACAGAAAGGGAATACAAAATACAGAGCAGTGAATCCGGCAGAAGTGCAGAGCTGGTGGGCACTGAGTCTGACTTCAGAAGGAAAAATTTCCTTCCTCCATGAGGACAGGACTCAGTGTGTACCGAGAATGTCATTGAGGCACTCAAGGTGGGCATTGGGGAGGCTACAGACAGATGGCTGTAATTTTTGTCTCTGTTGTGCACTCAGAAGGTTGGTCAGAAAACTCATCATCTCCTGCATGTCTTCTGTGATGTGTTTTGGACAAGACACCAGATTGCAACCCAAATCCATGGTTAGATCTGTATGTGGGATCAGCAATATTTCTTGCTGAGATTACAGTTTTTTTACAGGCATGGGCCTGCTAAAGTTCCAAAGGTGTTTATGAAAGTCATAGCTTGAACAATTAAGATAACGTGGATCTGGGCTGAGTGCTTATGGATTGAAGAACAAAAGACCGTTGCGAGGGAAGGGAAGCAGCCCAAATAACTTGATCTTTGAAAGTCTCTGCATACTGAAACTGGAGGGGGTTTTTTGTGCTTCTGCCTACTGCATTTTTAAATCTGTATTTTTCTGAATTTCTGCAGAAGAAAGGATTTTGTGATTAGTTGGCAAAATCCAGTTATTTATACAATCTTATTTATATTTGCAGTTTTTCTGCTCCAAATAAGATGAATTTCTCTGACATTTCCAAACCAACTCTGTTATGTGTGCCTAGTGCAGTATAGCTAGAAGCACCAACCTTGGCCAGTAATAACAGTAAATCCCATTTTAGGCGCCACTGCTGATCAACTGAAAATTAATGGTGGGGGTCAATCCTGTTCAAAAATATGTGTGGCTGGATGCAGAAAACTCTGTGGCCTGCAGCTGTCTCCAGTTATGTTCAGCTCTGTTCTAACTGGACATAGTCTTTGAGTGCTACTAACCTAATTGTAAGTACTTGGAGACCAACAACATTTTCTAAAACCCCGTGATTTGTCTGTCACCTCTTTCCCTGAATTTGAATAGGCCTCTGCTTGGCCACTTTTCCTTATAACCAAGTTTAACAGACCATTTCTTGAGGGCACTCACAGGGCAAGACCTTCTTTTTCTTCCAAGTCAAATGCCTTAGGAGATGGTAAGCAGGCAAAACCATGCACAATCATGCCTCCAGGGGAGGGGAATGAGCAAGAAGGCTCCCTAGCTGAGTACCCTGTGCATCCTGGCCCCTCCCGGCCCCCCACTGTGTATACACAGACACACTTCTCCATTGCTTCTGGGCTGACATTTCCCCAGCACCTTCCGTTCTCTCATGCCAGTCATACGCAAGTCATGTGTTGGCAAACCTCAGAAGATAATTGGCACAGAACCAATAACTTATTATGGCAAGGAGTACTGCACATAGAAAGCAACACAAGTTAGCAAGGTTCTTGTGCCCTTATTGCCCAGGTAATCATCAACAACGTCAACACTTGACAGCGTGTTGCGGTGGAAAAGCTGTACTTTAGCCCAAGCTAATGAAGCAACATCCCTCTAATGTATCCTGGGACAATGAATTCCTTGTCTGACCTGGCGCAGATTGCCATATCTCTCCAAGAGCATAACGAACCCTGTAGGAGCTCTGCAAAGGATCAGAGTGTGGTTCCATGGTTATTCTTCCTGGACTGACTTACTTTTACTAGCCAGGGCTGACACAGGTCAATGTCATGTCATCCAGCCTGAGTGGCCTATTAGGTGTCAGATGGTTGCTGGGTCATGTGGGCAAAGTACCGGTTTTGTTAATATTATTGAATCAAGGCAAAGAGTGCACTGAATTGCATCCCTGACCATCTCTTGCAAGGAAGAGTTACAATCACAGAATTGTTTTGGTTGAAAAAGAGCTCTGAGGTCATCAAGTCCAACTGTTAACCCAACACTGCTGTGCTCACCAATTAAACTATGTCATGCTATCCCTTGGTGACACATCTACATGTTTTTAAACAACTCCAGGGATGGTGACTCCACCAATTCCCTTGGCAGCCCATTCCGATACTTGACAACCCTTTCAGTGAAGAAATTTTTCCTAATATTCAATCTAAACATCTCCTGATGCAACCTGAAGCTGTTTCCTCTTCAGCTATCACTGGTTACCTGGCAGAAGAGAATGACTCCCTAACTACAAGCATCTTTCAGAATGAGGTCAGCCCTGAGTCTCCTCCAGGTTAAATAATGCCAGCTCCCTCACTCACTCCTCAACAGACCTGTGTTACAGACCCTTCCTCTTCTCTTCTACCCTTCTCTGGTCACACTCCAGCACCTCAATGTCTTTCTCATAGTGAGAGGCCCAAAACCGAACACAGGATTCCAGGTGTGGTTGCACCAGTGCCGAGTACAGGGGGGCAATCACTGGCCTGGCCCTACTGGTCACACAGTTGCTGATACAGGCCACAATGCCATTGGCCTTCTTGGACACCTGGACACACTGCTAGCTCGTGTTCTACAATGGGTAGGAATTAATTCTTGTTGCTAGTTTACCCAGACAATCTACTTGGAAAGTGTCTCCTATGATGCAGAAAGGTCTGGAAGAGAACAGGTACCATGTTTTCCTATAAAGAAGAACTGGAAGATACTTCAGAGGGGCAGATGCCAGAAGTGCATTGAGCCAGTACTTTGAACACAGCACTTTTAAGCACATCATCTTGTGCTTAATCATCTATACAAGCTTTACACTGTGCAAAGTAGGCAGCACTAAGGAGCACACCCAAGGGTGATGGGAAGGTGGGGTGACTGGGTCCAGCTGCCATAAACACTCACTGTGCACAGGCAGGTCAGCTGTTCACTAATGTGGTGTTATGTCCATGGCCTGATCCAGAGAGAGTCATGCTGCCAGCTGGTTTGGTAATACCCAGGTCTGATATTAGAAGTTGCCTAATCAAGCCCTTGGAGAGTGAAATAGGTAGTTTTCTGTTTCAAAGAAGAGAATGAAGGATAATGCTTTAGTAGAGGGTATGATTCTCCCAAGGAAAGGTTTGAGAACCAAGCAGAGAGTGGATCTCCAATATTTTTGTTTCTTAGCCACTTGAGTCCGTAGGCAAAAGTGTAGGTGTCTGTGTACTGCTCACTTGCTGCTGTCTGTCTGCAGTTGTATACCCTCAGGTAGTGAAGCCTCCATCTGCTCCTACCGAGATGTGTTAATTGATTTTGTAGAAAGTAAAAAGTGGATATAACTGTTCATCAGTGATGCACAGACAGTGTTTACTAAGACAAGAAGAGGACAAGGAATATTTGCCACAATCAAAAGAGGAAGTTTAACCTTAGTGTTTTAGCTGTCAAGTGTTAAAAGACTTTGCTCCCAATACATTACTGGCTAGTAGTCCTGGGAAAAGTTATTGTTCACATTTCTCTTTTAAAGACCCAAGAATACCTCTAGTAAAACAGTCTGGGAGAGCAACCTCCAAGTGTCTAATTATAATAAATACGGATTTTGACTAAGTAAGAGGAAAGAAGCGCTGGGGTGGGGGGGACACAATGAGGGTACTGATTTGGGCTATTACACTAATTTGACTCTTCAGATGTTTTTTCTGGGTTTGATCCTGACAGTCACAAAATATTTTTCATCTGCATTTCATAGCCTGGAGCAAGCATCTGGGTCCTGGAGAGAGAATGGGTTGCTGGATTGTTGAGAGTATCTGTACTTGACATCTTCTCATTTATTCCATAATAGTACATTGCTCTGAGAAAGAAAAACACTTTACTTCTATTAGTTGGATACAAAACAGTGATCTGTATTGTACTGAGCTAAGGTTCATGTCAGGTTTCATTCCACTCACACAGGGTCAGTGACTACTGTGATTAGAAATTCATTAGAGACCTCTTGACTCTCTTTGGCTGTGTAGAAGCACCTAAAAGAGGAAGGGTGAATCCGTGCTGAGAGAGGATCTGCTCCTGACTTCCCTCCACATCATGTCACTCCAGTCCTTATTCGTTCTCTTTGTCCTAATGAACAGAAAGCAATACTGCCATATGCTTAGGGATAAGCTCAGTCCATGTTAAAACCTGTAGAATGATTTCTTTTGAATTCAATGAGAGAAGAAAGAGATTCTTCATGACCTTCCTCACTAAATAATAATGGGTTTGGATTTGACTCAGTAAATAATACAGTAATATGAGTGTCAGCATCTCTCTGCAAAGAGTCTTAGTGGTAATGGTTGGCCAGAAGTGACATATTTTAGGCACTGTTTAGTGGCAGTTTATCTGTTCATGACACTCATCTACATTTGCATAGCTCATCTAAGTCTTGCCAAAGCTTGTTGGCTTACCCTGTCCAAGGCATTGCCTGAGGGTTCTTGTCTATAGCATTCAGAAACTCTGTAAACCCCAGCATCTAACTGATGATGACTACTGAACTATGCTCTCACCAGGAGGTATGAAGCATTAAATTCCCTTTCATGTTTGTTTGGTTTTTGTTTTGTTTTGTTTAAATTCAACAATATTCATAATTCTGGTACAGATACCCAGCTTACTGTGGTGTTCTCTCTACCTGCCATGAGCTGGACCCAGAGCTTAAGCCAGACATCTTTTTTGCAGACTCCCATGCTTTCTGGCTGGAAGTATATTGGTTGGTTCCTATCCGCCTCTGAGATCCATAATTCCAGAAGCAGGGTGGGTGTTTTCTATATATTGAGTTTTGTGTTGGTTTTGTTTTGTTTGGTTTTTTGTTTGGTTTTATTTGGTTTTTGTTTGTTGTTGTTTTTGTTTGGTTTTTGTTTTGTTTTGGTTTGTTTGTTTGTTTGTTTTTTTCCCCACCTCCCTTAACAGGTTCCAGTCTATGACTTCAACTTGCTGGTTCTGTTCACATGCTGCTCTGAGCATCCCTAGGGAAGGATGCCAATTCTTTTCCATGTTCCCAGGGATGGGCTCTTTTATCTTCTCACTGTGGATGTTGGACCATGTAAACTGTCCATTGTTGGTAGTCACTTCCTGATGATCTTCTGGCTGAGAGGGTGATTTTGTGGTTTGCTTTTTTTCCATTGAATAGAGCTGCACTGTTTTGTCAAAGAATTTGCTGGTGGTGTTTGTAAAGCAGTGAGAATGGGAGCCAATGAAAGACTGAACTCACAAGTAGAACATCACCCAGAACTTCTTACTTATTTGGCTTCACAAAGGTATTTGAGGGCCCAGTTTGGCCAAGAATTTCAGCGTTTTCCTTTTGTTGGACTCCAGTGGGTCTCTTTGTCAGACTCAGGTAGAGCTGTCAAAGAATTAGTTTCCCAGGTGCAGACAGAGGGAATGGCCTCTCTCCACTCCTTCCAGATGTCTGCACAGGCTGTTTCTCTGCAGCACTTTCTTCAGAAGTCCCTATCCTTCAGGACAGCCCCCATCATCCCTCTGGAGCATAACCCTTTTTGCATTTTTATAGCTAACCAGGGATGTTTAACACTTCTCTGTAGCTGCCACAGCTTTGTCATGGGGATTTGGACAAGATAGTGTTTGTTTGAGGACAAATAGTGCTGCTTTCTTGAAATTCAGCACCTTCTCCATGGCATGTGCATTTGTTGCTCTGTGGTAAATATGAAGCATCTTCCCCCACAGAGGAGGAGGGACCATACACCACACCAGGGGTGAGGGTAGCTGTGTGGTTTGCACCTTGCAGCGGAGCTGGGCTGTGAGCTTTCAGAGAGATTCATCGGCTCATAGCCCTATGAAACACTGCTGAAAGCACCGCACTATGTTGGCACAATGGCTGTTGACTACCTAGTAACTAAAGGCAAACCTTCCTTGCAGGGAGGGGTTACAGGCCGCCTTGTATATGACTTCAGTGATTCAAGAATTCACACAACAGCTGTATGAGTTAAGCTGGAAGCTTGTCACATACCGATAGTGCTGATATGGTTGCTCACAGAGATAAAAACTGTATTTCCACATGGTGCAAGGACATAGTTTATTGAAGACTCACTTCTTCCCATGGAAAAGATCAAACCAGTCTGTGAATACACAGACACCTCACTCTGTGGTAGTGTAAGGAGAGAACCTGCCTGACATCAGTGGAAACTCGTGGCAAAACTCCTACTCAGAAGCAACTTCAAAGCTGCTCCTTTATTTTCAGAGATGAGCACCCTCTCTTTGCTTAAACAACCAGTTACCAGAATGCAACCAGCAGGTTGTAGATCCACCCACATGACTCTGTGTTCCAGCATAGTTGGACCCTTTGCAGGAGACTTTTGACATGTTGACAGCTACAAGGGCATCAATCATTCTTGATGCAAGAGCACTGAATACCAAGGCCCAAGTACAGAAAGCTGGACTTCTCTGCCTATGCCTCTGACCCTGCTGCACCGAAGTCCTTCCTCCACCACCTGTAGGTATTTCCTCTAACACTCAGAAATCAGATACAAGAAGATCAATTTTGCTTCTGATGTGAATGTGTTCTTCTACTGCAGCGTCTGCCATCAATCTCTGTCATGCATTTCTTTACTAGTTTGCAGGTTGTTTTTTCTTTGAGCCAATGATGACTAGATTTTTGGATCTGCTCCATGAACACCTTGTGTCCATGGACAGAAGTCTACTGGTTCAAACATAAGCTGCAGAAATGGCATGCATCACAAGACAGTACTTTACTGATGTGGCAAAGGTCACAACTGCTCAGCTTCTGAAGGTACTGCCAGCACAGGGGCCCACAGTCTTGGGGATTTATGGAGCACCTGCCCATTTTCTGTCCAAACTGCAACTCTGTCCAGCAGCACATTTCAAGCTGATGTGGAAGAGTGGGGCCACAGTAACCTACATCTCTGTGACCTTGATCCAGACTGCTGAAATTAGCCTTACAAGCATTTAAGATAAAAAGCCTCTCTATATCTTCCACCAATACTGTCTGGACAAGGAAGTGTAGTGACAGTATATCCCAGTGCATAGTTGTGAATTCCCTACTAGCTTTTACTCATCTTACTGGAGAAATTCATTAATTTCAAGGTCTGATGTTTAGGATCACTGAGATAAGTTGGCTTTTAATGACTTTCTTTAAAGTCCAGTGAAAGATGAGGTCTGTGTCCCAGAATTCATCTTCATTCTAAACAAGTGGGATGCAAGAATGTAGGAACTGAGATGTAAAATATAACCATTTTCTCTAACTTTCAGCAGCATTTTTGTGTAATTCCACCTCCGATATAGAATCTCCTCATGCTATTCACTGCTTGACTGTATCTTGAAAGAGATTATTCTTGCCATCAGACACTGAAAAATATTATTCCCTGCTTGCCACCTATTCCCTATTGTGTTCTTGAGAATCAGCCTCACTAACAAGTCAGCATGAAACAAAGCTAAACATGAATGAAAGATTGTAAGAGAGAGTTACACGATAATTAAAATTTGGAAGTCTAATTCACCAGTATTTTCAGTGATTTCATAGAATGCTTTGGGTTGTAAGGGATTTCAATGTCATGTAATTCCCTACCACAGCAGGGACACCTTCCACTAGACCAGGTTGCTCGAAGCCCCATCCAACCTGGTCTTTGAACACTTCCAGGGATAGGGCCTCCACAGCTTCTTGGGGCAACCTACTCCTGTGCCTCACTACCCTCACAGTGAAGAATTTCTTCTTAGATCTAATCTTAATCTACCCGATTTTGGTTGAAAGCTGGGCTAATGCTACCTGTATCTAAATAGACTGTGGTGTCTCTGTGCAGCCCCAGTAAAAAGTACCTGGTTATCAAATGACAAAAGCCCTTAAGACTTGCTGTGAACCATAGTATCCTACTCACTCTGTGACTGGTATGAATCCTTTCTTGGGAATAGGGAGGTTCATCTGTTAAAAAGATAGACCTCTACCTTCTAGACAAGTCCAGACTTCCTAGTCCCCCAAAACTCCCTTTGGGGGCTATTGTTGTGATCTGTGGAGTTTAGGGAAGCTGACCCTACAGAAGACATCCACACCAGGCAGACGACTTGTGAATGTTAAGAGCCTGGTTTTCCTTCACTAAGTCTTCTAAGTAAGCCTAAGCTGGCTGGTTCCGCATGAGGCTCTGTGCTGTAGTCGTGCAGACATCATGCTGAGAGCCACAGGTCTCACACTTTTCTGGCAGGCAGGATTCTGCTATGGGAGACTGAAAACAAGACGTCACAATATTCAGGCACCTTTGGACATCTTCAGCTTTTTGTGGAATGATGGAGTCTGTTTATACATCCTGCAAATCATCAGATTTGAGATCTGTTGAGCAGTCTTCAGTTCCGGTAGACAGATGTGATAGTTATGTGTGAAATACATACTGCAATTACAAGCACTGGACATGTCTGCAAACTTGGGTTCATACAGATAAGACATCAGTGTTTCAAGTGGGCAATAAGAAGATACTTGTGATTACACTAGAGAGTAGGTGCCAATTTAAAAATGAGCCAATTAGTAGCAGATTCTAAAAATAGACTGCACCTAGTGAAAAAGGTAATGCTGAGAGCAAAAATGAACACAATCTGCTCTAATTGTGTAAGAATAACTTTGAAAGATTCTGTGATACTTGTTTAGTAGGCTGGGAAGAACTTGAGATAATCACAGCAACTTTAAATATAGACTAGAGCCTTAGGTTTGAGTACGTGAGGCATGAAGAGTGAGCTTTGGCACAGGCCACATGAAAGTTGAGAACATCCAGATCTGTCAGAAAAAGAAGCAAAAGTGCCGATGAGAAAACCTTTCAACATAGCCTCTAAACCTCTGGATTAGCATTTTAAGTAGAAACACTTCATTCATTCTCTTTTTCTTCTTTCTGCTTTCCTAATCAACACTAAATCACTTGGGTAAATAAACCATCTTTTTATAGATACAGCCTTTAGGGTCTTTGTGGATTTCTTTCATGAACAGTAGGAGTATGTAGAGGGTTTTGGGAGGATAGGAGAAGGGGGCAGAAGTTTCAGCAGCTGGCAAATGCAGACTCTAATCTATGGTGTGTGTAAGTCAGAGGTTTGGACACTGGTTGGATTTACAGTTAACATCCAGACACATTCCACTGCTCAGGGGTGTTTATTGGACCCCTGTTCAGTGCTAAGCCCTTTTTTTTTCACAAGTCTGTGTGAGTGTATACATATGTAATATATAGAAACATTGTGTAAGATGACATCAGAAGTAAATGTAATACAATTTGGCTCTTCTAACGAAGCTGTGGACTAGTTCTGTCAATCAAAAAGTGTTTCTTAGGTAGATGCTTCCAGTTCTAGCAAATGAGTTGCTTTCAAATTGTTGATTGGTTGAGGAAAGTTATTTTCTCTCTTTTACAGAATATTTTAATTTGCTGTATCATTTTTGTAGTGTTGAAAGTATGCAGGATGTTGTGTAGAGAAGCTCAGCTATGAACAAGTTGCCTGATCTAGAATTATTCATGGAATGAGCCATCACAGCTGCAGCAATAGACCCTTGTGTTAATTGGCACCCTGACAGTATGAGCAAGAGGAGCCATAAACCCAACCCTGTTTGTAATCCCAATCTAGCAATCCCAGTAAACTGAATCCCAGGCATTTGAGGATATCTAGGCAAAGATCTTATTACATTTTCTGTGTTTCTATATGCTTTCCCCAGATTTTCCTACCAGTCAGTATGTTGAGTTAGATGAACCTTTGTTCTGGTTCACCAATGAATTCTTGTGATCCTATATGCTCATCCATGGTCTCCTGTATAATCTACAGCACAAAAAATGGGAGAAACATCTGTGCCTGTAGGGACAAGTTAGGGTGTTTATTATGTTTGCTGATTAATGACATTTACAGCACTGTTTGCCTGCTTTGAAGATGAAAAGTTTTCTAGCTGTCAAGAAGGACACTCAAAAAGAGCTGAGACAGAGCAGGAAGGGGCTCCCCATCAGTATAGTGATGAAAATACAGGCTTTGGGACCAGAGCTGAGGGGTTCTAGGTAAAAACACCGATTTTTTCAAGTTTTCCATTACCAGAGTGTCATGGGTTTCTGTAGCTGAATTTTAGTAGAAAGTAGAAGTACTTTAGTAGAAGTAGAATTTAGTAGAAGCTGCTAGAAGTTTCTCCTGTCCTGTTGAGCTAATTAAAATCATAGTTACGCCTCTGTGATACATATTCAAGAATTGGAGTGTTTGCACAGTTGAAAATTCCAACTTTGAGATAACAACGCAGACAGAGAGAGACCAAAGTCAGAAGAGCAGGAGGAGGCGAAGGAAGANAAGGAGACGCACCTGGAACAGGTTTCTCCCCCGGTAGAAGTGTTGCCCGGGAGGTGGATTCATGATGGAGAAGTTTGAGGACTGTCTCCCATGGGAGGGACCCCACAGGATCAGGGGAAAGATTAAGAGCTGCGGCCCCCCTGCAGACCGTGGTGGAGCACGTTGTCCCAACTGCAGCCCATGGAAACCCCATGGAGTGACCCACAGGACGAGACCAATGCCAGCAGCACGACCACCACCTGTGAAACTCCCATTCCCTGCTCTCTCGAACTGCTGGAGGGAGGGAGGAGTGGGAGGAGTGCTCTTAAGACTGATTTATTTCTTACTTTTTAGGTGTAGTCCTTCTAGTTTTAGTTCTTATCTTGTTAGTAATAAATTTAAGTATTTAGCTACTCTGAGTTTGTTTTGCCATTATCTCTCAGCTGGTTTTTTTTGGTTTGTTTTGGTTTTTTTCCTTCCTTTTTTCCCTTTCCCTCTGGGAAAGATTTGGGGGGGGAGCCTGGAGGTTTGGGTGGACACTGGGTGAAAACCACAACACAGAGAGTAAAATAGACCCCAAGGTTTCCATAGCCCAAGGGGAATATTTGGGCTTTGCTGTGCAACGTTCAATAATTATGGTCAGTGGCATTCAAATGCTTCATCCTTTTCTTGGTGAATATTTATGTGATTCAAGGTGAAGTAGATTAGCTGTTGCATGAGAAATCCAGAGATTTCTGCTTCAGAACATGTGGGGAGGGAATTGACTAGGGCAGGTTCATGGCAGTCACACATCTTGCTTCCCTCTGGCCAACAGAGAGTGTTTTGAATCTGGATTTCCCAAATTCCCTGTAAGTGTGGGACATGTTTGCTCAACTTTTCCTTGATGGGATGGCCCAGCAGAGTACACATTGCAACAGGACCCTGCAAATCTACTTAGGCATATAACTCCTGAATGAACCATTGGTTAAGCCTTTGCTGTTTCATCTGTGTATTTTAGCACAGGACTCCCACACAGCACATTGGCTGCTTTGAACGTGCTGCTTGAGTGTGTAGGAGGGCAGTGGCAAGGCAGTCAAACCAATGGAAGGGAATGTTTCTATTGTCCTGGCCCGCTCCTACCTCCACTGATTGTGTGGGAAGCCTATTTAGGGAGATCATCCAGCAAAACTCAAGCTACACTCCCCTCCACCCCCCTAGTAACCCACAGCTATTTGTTTTGTTGTGTTTTACATCGGGTAGGTTTCCAGCCAGCTGGCCTCCCTCACTGGGACATCACACCGGGATGTGAATGCCAGCAGTGGTGCAAAGGGAGAAACCTGGGAGCTGATGGAGGGGCACTGTGACAACAAGCTCTGATACTCTGAGCTACAGTATGTCCCAGCATGCCTGAATATAAATATACAAAAGGCATCAGAATCAATAAATCACCTGCAAGCTATTTATCACATGGTGTTTGGCAGTGAGAATAAGGCCAGTGTTGTGGATAGCCTTACACACTTCAAACTCAGTGGGATCCTCACGTTCATCAGGAGGCACTGTGTTGCTGCAGTGACCACTGACTTCAGTGGAAATGCTTGTGTTTTCCAGGCAGGGGGAAACCAATGGCAGTGCAGGGCTGGCAGAGTCTGCTCCCACTTCAGTACAACTCGCTCTGCTGAGACTCTGGTCTCAGTTTATATCAAGTCCTAGCAGTGCCTTGAGCAAAGATAAGGGAGTGTGGCAGTCGCAGCTCTCCAGGTCACAAAGCAGAGTGTTTTCTGGGGTGAAACGCTGCAGAGTGGCAAAAAATACTTCTCTGTATGCTCAGGCAGGTGGAGAATTCACAACAACACTGAAAATCGGTTAGGGAGGAACATGCAAGAGAGTCAGCTCTTCTTTAAAGCAAACGTTTTTGCTTTTCAGACCTCCTAGTCTCAAAATTGCCTACCCAGCAAACAATCCTGGATTTCAGTAATTTTTATTCAAATGCAAAGAATATTTTACTCCCATTCACTCTCTTTTAAATGCATATGAACTTGAGCAGCTGTGCAGACTATAGGTATATGGAACAACAGCTGTACTGCACTTAAGAAGGTAAATATGTAGACAAGTCTCTGTATCCTGGAAATGATTTGAAGAGGTCCTGAGTTTTGTACACTGAACTCTTTAAGAGGCTTTCTTTCCTTTTACCCACATTGAGAAAGACACTAACAGACCAAGGGAAGGCATGTAGTGACAGAACAAGGGGGAACTGAAAGACAAAAGGTTCAGATTGGATATTAGGAAGAAATTCTTTACTGTGAGGATAGTGAGGTACTGGAACAAGTTGCCCAAAGAAGTTGTGGAAGTGTTCAAGGCCAGGTTGGATGGGGCTTTGAGCAACCTGGGATAGTGGAGTGTGTCCTTGCCCAGGGTAGAGGAATTGGAACTAGATGACATTTGAGGTCCCTTCCAACACAAGCCATTCTATAATTGTATAAAGTTCTATATCAAATCGAATTAACTCCCAAGGGCTGCACACAGGTCTGCTCTTAGCACAGCACCACAACTGAGGAATGAAAAGAAGCAAATCAGCCCACAGAGCCCACTGCATAAACAGCCTTAACCAAATTTGCAGCCAAACTTAGCCCTTTAAAAATATTTGGGGGGGGGGAGGTGATGTCAGCACCTGGGTTGCCAACACACTTGTTGGTCTCCACCCTCAGCCTACTTTAGCTCCCACACAGGGACAAAGCATCCAGATCGAGGGGGAGATAGGCAGAAGCTTGGAGGGAAATAATATCTGCACTGATCCAAAGTCCAGAGACAGAACCACTGGGCTCCATTTACCTCCTCAAGGTAAAAGAAGTGGCTTACTTACTAGGTCAGATTTTCTCTTGTGCAAGGACATAGGAGGCTGGCAAAACAGCTTGGGAATGTAGGAATTTGTTAACTGCATGTACTGAGCTTTTAATATTTAATCTGTAAAATAAAGTAGCTTCAACTTAAACTCTCTGTCTTCATGCTAGTATGGTCTCAGGGCTTCTCATTTGCACCATAAATGGTATAGCCTAGTCTGGAAGCTGAAATTCCTTGCCTAGAATTTTTGTCTCATTTGTTTAAAGGTTTTTGTTTTATTTACATGGTATACAGATGAGATTAGTGCATGATATTCCTGATAAAAATTCTTATTTCTCTGTATGAACTCCGAAAGCATATAGAATTCAAAAATTGCTGCCATAAAGTAAATAAAAAAAATAACCAACTGAAAAGTTTTTGGGTACAACATGAATGTGATTTTTTTTTTGAAGTACAGTCTTTTTAGCATCTTGAAATTGCAGGGAAGGCAGAAGGTTCCTGAGAAAATACTATTTCATCTGTAGGATTAACTCACAAAATATGTCAAGTTTTTCAGAAATGAAAATGTCTAACCTTAGGTTCTCCTTGTACTTTTAGTGGTAACAGAAATAATTCAGATTTATTGGTCTTTCTTTATAAAACAATAGTTTGCACCCAGTTACCTTAAAAAAAAAAAAAAAGACAAATATGAGAATTTTAAACCCCTTACCTGAGATATATTTACAATGTATATGTGTTGAAAATATTAAACGGGGCTTGGGTGCTATTTATTTGTAATGCTTGCACAAAGTAGCACTAATTTCCACAGACTTCTCACCCCTGTGCACTGTAGTTTGGGGTGACGCTTGAAAATACTCCTTGTCAAGTGCTGTAAATCAAAGAAGGTGATAAGCTGTCAAAGATGGCTTTTACCTTTTAGCACCCCGGTGCTTACTGACTCCTGGCCACTGAAACAACATTTATTTAGAGTAACATAAATAACTCTACTGAACCTACCACCTTCACGCATCTGTTCTTCACATATTTTTCTTTTTCATGAAAGAGCCTGTGCCCTGAAGGTTGAGCTGAAGGACACTCCCAAGCAAGTCGCTGAAGTTTTCCCTTTATTCTGCCTGCTGACCTCTGCTCTTTCCTCACTACTCCCGAAAAATGGAGCGATCCGCACGAGAAATTTGCCTCAACTTCATGATTGTCCTGATTACTGTAATCCTCATGTGGCTCCTTGTGAAGTCTTACCAGGACTGAAAGACAATCAGAAACTCTGGGAGGTGATTTAAGTGTGTGTCTCCAGACAAAAGTAAAACCCACAGAATGCCAAGGTGATGAGCTTTCAGTAAATTGAAGATGTCCTGAACAATTTTTTTTACTCTCTCTTATCTGTTGCCGGTGCTAATGTTTGTAATGGGCCTGTGATGGTGTAATCATTTTATTGTGTGGTGATCCAGCTGTAAAATGTAAAATGTGAGATGCTTGGGCACGGTTCAACGCGTCTGTCTCCCCCAGTAGTTACTGTGAGTGCTGTATCCTCCTGCCTATCATGCCGGCTTGTTTGACTTCCGTGTTAGTTTCTTGAGGGTATAAAACTGCAGGATGTGATGTAAGCACCAGTATTTATTAGTGTAAGAAGCATAAACTCGCTTAGCAGAAAGGAATGTGAAACCTCTGATTTCAGTTGCACATTTTGTTTAAATAAACTCCATGTAAAACCACTTTTTTTGAGCATTCCTTACCCCTCTCCCAGGCTGACTGCTGCTCACTGCAAGAGCTGATGATAACTGTGGTACAGTGTGATATACAAGTATGGTGGTTTTCTTGTTCCTTCCACTTGCATTTTAATTTGCATTTAAAAAAGAATCCAGTAGAGTAGAAATCCTGTAGCTTAGGAGATGTGTAGCCACATATATGACCTGTTTGGGTCACATTTCTGTCCACAGTGAGTTACACAACTGATGACTGTGGGCACAGAGGTCAGAGAGAACCTCTGTCCCACTGGGACCTTGTCAATAATTGTGTTTTCTGTAGCTGGATTTCAAACAGGGATTCCCACAGTCCTATTTTTGGCTAAGCTGTGCTTGGAGCAGTGCCTGGAGGGATGAGCCTGGGCCAGTTGCAGGCGTAGGTGCCCACTGGCACTCCAGCCCTGCAGTGAGCCCTGCCCAGTCCCTTGGGGTGCGGTGTGACATGCCAGGCACTGTGGCACAGCTGTGCCCAGCCCCATCAGGCTGAGGAATGACTGTGATGGTGTCATTGCCCAGTAAAAACTCTTGAGCCAGCTTGAAGTGCACACAATCCCTGGGATTGTGCAAACAGTAGTCAAACTCCTCCTAGGCATTTCCCATCTGTTATTTTAATGGCTTCAGGGAATTGGTAACTTCTATAAAATGTCGCTTCCTGTAGGAGGGCATTTAGGTGTGTGCCATCTTGCTGATATGTCTTCTTCCCCTCCAGGAGCCAGCAAGGAGCAGGCAACATTGCAGGGCTGTCCTGAGTTACTCAGGGCTGGTCTCTGGCATGGTTAGGCAGAGCAGTGCTGGCCTTGACAGCTGGGACTGAGACCAGGCTAATGTTGTTGCAGCATCACTTATTAAGAGAGTGGATTGCTTAAATATTGCTAATAAATGGCCCTTTGCCCTGTGTCGTTTGTCCATCCAAGTTTGCAGTCACCCAACTGCAGCTTTTGCTATTCAGCCTCTCAATCAAAAAGCCCCCACTATGATGCAATGATAAAACATTACCTCTTGTCTACTCTCGGCTGAAAGTGAACAAAGTTGCCTCCAGCATTTCTTGGGATGGCAAATTTTTTTGGAAAAAAAAAGCCAGGACGCTGAAATGAACATTTGCCACCAATGGATGCAGCCTTTCTCTTGCACCAGATGCTGCTGTATTATCACCGTTTCGTGTGGTCGGTTTGTGTTCATAAGCTTGGCTGAGACATGCAAGTGATGACTGCAGAGGGACGTGGAAAATCTGTTTTTAAATACAGTGAATACTTGATAATTCAGTATGAAAGATTCTCATCTTTGCTGGCTATAACTCTCAGAAGAGAGCAATATCATGAGCAAATTGATGTGTTTGAGCTCATCTCTGGCTAGCAAAGGCAAAACTAGAGGTGTGTGCTTCACTGTCTGAACCATAGTGGTGCAGCAACAGTTCAAAGTGAACCTAGCAATTTGCAGATAGGAAGAATCACACATTTGTTTGGGTTGGAAGATCATCTAGGCCCAACCCCCCTGCTAGGCAGAGACACCTTTCACTAGACCAGGTTGCCCAGAGCCCCATCCAACCTGGCCTTAAACACCTCCAGGGACGGGGCAACAACTTATCTGGACAACTTGTTCCAGTGCCTCACTACCCTCATAATAAAGAATTTCTTCCTAACATCTAATCTAAACCTACTCTCCTTCAGCTTAATATCATTCCTGCTTGTCCTTTTGCTACATGCCTTTGTAATAAGTTCTCCAGCTCTTTTGCAGACCCCTTTAGGTTCTGAAAGGCTGGGAGAAGGTGTTACCAGAGACTTCCCTTCTCCAGGCTGAACGGCCTCAGCTGTCTGAGCCTGAGTTCCCAGGAGAGGTTCTTCAGCCCTCTGATCATCTTTGTGGCCTCTGAACTTGCTCCAACAGGTCTGTGTCCTTGTGCTGATGGCCACAGACCTGGATGCAGCACTCCAGGGGGAGTTGTGTAAGAGCAGAATAGAGGGACAGAATCACCTCCCTTGATCTGCTGGTCGGGATGTTTTGATGTAGCCCCGTATACAATTGTCTTTCTGGGCTGTGAGTGCACATTGCTGGGTTATGCTGAGTGCTCATTACCCAATGCCCCCAGGTTCTTCTGCTCAGGGCCACGATCAATCCATGCTCCACCCGGCCTGTGTCTGTGCTTGAGAAAGATGCTGAAAAAATATTCTGGAGCGTTTGGGTCACTCACAACTTTAAGCCACCAGTTTTTTTGAGAGTAGACAGTATGATTTAGGTAAATCACCCCAAAAAAGTTCTTAGAAGTGAGAATACCAGTCTAAGTGGTTCCCTTTTCTAGTTTTTAAGCAGACTTTTAACAAGATAAGTCATTTGCCTAAGTCAGATACCTAAAACTGAGGAAAAAGGTAATTCAACTTTTATTGCCAGATGCCATGAAAAACCAGCGCCATGTGGGTGTACAAACATGTTAATGTCAGAGAACAAAGCCAAATATGGGCATATAAATACAAAATTTTCCAGTTTGAAGGATCTTAATGTAGATGTTTGGCATGACCCTTCAGTCTCAGATTCTTTCCATTATCTTCCTGATAACCAAAGAAGTTCTGGATAAGAGGTGGCTCTCTGGTGATGTACATCATCAGCATTTTCCAGCCCTTTGCAGTGTAAGGGAGATTGAGAACCCCAGGGGACTCCTGGGCTAACAGTGATTTCCTTTTAGTTAATCTGTTAAATTATTTTTGGCAAAATTTTTATTAAAACAATACTTCTGTGCAAGTAGATGTTCTAACTCCTCCAGCCTCCCTGGGCAAAGTGGTCCAAAGTGTTCAAGTGCTTGACCACCCTCACAGTAAAAAAGGGTTTTCTTATGTTTAAATGTGTTTCCTGCCTTTCACTTTGTGCCCTTTTCCATTTGTCTTGTCAGTGGGTACCACAGAGAAGATTCTGGCTCTGTCTTCTTCATTGTCATCAGGCATTATGTACACTGATAAGATCATTCTGAATCTTCTCCTCTTTTGGTTGAACAGTCCCAGCTCCTTCAGTCTTTTCTCATATGTCAGATCCTGCATCAGCTTCATGGCCCTTTGTTTGAGTCTCTCCGTGTCTCTCTTGTGCTGCAAAATCCATCACTGGACACAGCATTCCAGATGTGTCTCACCAGTGCTGAGTGGAGAAGAAGGATCACTGCCCTCTGTCTGCTGGCAGCACTCTGCCTGATGCAGCCCAGGAGGCTTTTTGGCCTCTGCCACAAGGGCCTGTTGATGGCTCATGGTCAGCTTAGTGTCCGTGATGAGCCTCAGGTTCTCTGCAGAGCAGCTTTCAGCCTTTTGGCCTCACGTATTTGTATGCATGTCAACATTTGACCTGCTAGAGGTTTTACATGTAGTGTGCACAGGACATGAATGCAATGCAGTACCTGCTGACGGAGAGGATTGCCAAGGTGACACTGTACTAACCCCATTTCCTCTGCCATCCCACCTACTTTGTTAAAGACACTCTCTGTAGCAAGAACTGCCCACGATGAGAAAACTGTGGTTGCTCATGACTTAGACCTGACCCAAACAAATTAATTTTCATTCTGACATGTCATCATCATCATCATGGCTGGACTTCGTGAACGAAGATTTGGGAGGGTTTTACCCACGCTTGCTGCAAGAGCACTGATGGCTGATAAGGCCAATGCGTGATAGGCAAGTCTGGTTGTAAAAGGCACAGCAGAAAGTTTCTGTAGGTGGTACTGTCAAGGCACGGTTCTTTCTGAGTTGTCTTTTCTCCTCCAGGCTGAATTCTGTGCGCAGTTTCAAAGGAGACAGCAGCGTTATAGATTGTGTGTCTCCACGTCTCCCGATTGGAGGCCAGAGTGGACCATTGATGGTGGTCAATATGGCCAAGGATGAGGTGTTGTTTCAGGCAGTCTTTGTATCTCTTCTTGGGGGCTCCTCTCTTGCGGCAGCTGGTCGTGAGTTCCCCATAGAGCACAATCTTAGGGAGGCAGTGATCCTCCAGACATCCTGGAGACATACCCTGACCATTCTGACATGTACGTATGCATGAATTAGCCACACATGGAACCAGGAGTCCAGCAGAGCTCTTTCCGTTCACTTCACTGGACTTTAGGTCAGATTTCAGAAGTTTGGCTCTAGGCCTGGCAATTTGGAATTACTAAGGCCTTAGCACCTCACTCCACAGAAACTAGAGACACAGGATGTTTAACATGCTTTTGGGAAAAATCAGACCACCAATTAATGTACCTGCTTACCAACTCAAAAAATTTTAGGCACCAACATTTGAAATTTTTGGTCAACCATTAGAAAATTTTTCATTTTCATTTACCAAAATATTTTGATCTATCAAGTGTGTTTTTCATTTGCTACAGTTCCTGTATTTTTTTGGAAGTGTTTTTATCAAGGAAAACTAAAATTCGTCAAAGGCAAATGTCATGCCTAAAAGCCAACTGTGTCAGCTTTGCTTTTGAATGATGTGTCACAGCTGCTGTAGGCTGTGTAATTTGTGCCCCCTTTCTCCTTTACTGCCCAGGTTCCAGGCCAGGCAGGCTCTCTATCTCATGTGACATAACCACTCTTGTGATGTGTTACCTACAAGTCACAAGGTAGGAAACTGTCATGCAGTGAGAGACAGTTGAGTATGGAAAAGAAAAAAAAGATTGACATAAAGGAACTGAATGTGCTGCTTTTCTAAGTGCATTGATTACAAACATTTTCCTGCTGGCATTTTTTAGTTTTCAAAAATTCACTCAAAATAGAGTTTTCTATAGAAAAAAAATTTGCACACTGTGTAAGCTCTACATTCAGCTGATGTGAACATGTAATGTGAAATGTGTAAGCTCTGTCTCTGTGTTTAGCAGATGACTTAGAAAACAAAAAAGGAGGAAAGGCAAACCCCAAGGTTCTCAGCCTTATCAAGACAGCATTCCTGTGTATGCATAGAATTTTCCTCTGGATCAAACCAAAAAAATGTGAAGCATAAATAACTTCCTCACTACATAGCAAGTCCAGCACAGTTCTATTTATACAACTGCATTTGGAAGTGTGCCAGAGGCAATATATGCCCTTGCAATTCAAGAAGATCTTGGCACAATCATTATCTATATTTTGCTGGTGCAGTGAACTAGAAGGGATCAAGAAGACTGACAGGTGCTGACGACCTGGGTTGCCGTTGCGGGGGCTCCTAAATCACTCTGCACCTCCACAGCTGAGCTGCCCTGCCCCTTGTGTGTAGGGCTTACCCACAGAGTAGCATCTTGCAGGTCAGAGCTGGAAAAGCCCCTGGCACGTTTCCCAGGGTGGAATACAGCTGGTGCACAAGCCAATCAACTCTGACCTCTTAGCTTAACAGTTCAGCTGTCAGCTTCTGAAGAGAGATGACTGTATTTTCAGGCAGGCTCCATTATGTGTATCAGCCAATGCTAATCTCTACTCACATTGGGCTGATCTGTGAGGAACTGTAAAAAAGCATAAATTCACATACAGAATGAACAGGGATGGTCAGCTTGTGCTGGTGTGTGTGCTGTATTGTACTTGTACTTGCCAGTTCTTCACTGTGGCGGGTGGAGGGGGGAAATGAGTAACAATTTGGTTTTGGTAGCAGCTATAGAAATAGCTGGAGACTCATTCCTTCTTAGACTAGAGCTTGTAGGGCAGGACCCAGGAAGGTGTTTATATGTGCTCTCTTTCAAATTACTGTTTTCCTTGTGTTTGACCTCTCTCCTCTTTGGAAGCAGGCAGTGGCTTTTATCTCTTAGCCAGCGATGTACACAGTTTACCACAATAATATCATGCCCTTTTCATTTCTGCTCTGCACTGCCATTCCTGCCATGTGTATGATGACCTGGAATGAGTGTGACTCAGGTGACCTGAAGATCAAATTCATGGGGTCAGGATATTCACAATGACCCCTGTATCTAAGTTGCTTAGGAGGGACTTAATCCCTTGTGGAGATGTGCTTTGGGAGAAGGGCTTCTGGAGATCCTACCCTGTGCTCATAGAAATCTGCTTATTTCTACACACACTTGGCATATCTTTGGGCTTGCACATCCTTTTGACAGTCTGGCCTAGATGAATCCTCCTACAGGGAGTGACCCAATTCCTTAATCAAAACTATGGAACATGCTTAGCAATAAATAATCCAGAATGGATTTTGCACATACCACTTTTCCCTGCAGTATTCAACCCTTTCGCTGTTCAGCTTCTTGTTCACAGGCATCTGTTGGCATAGCTGAAAGCAGGGACATAATTTTTTAATACCTGCAGCACTCTTTCATTGGTGACTGTCAGCTTCAGTAGGATTAACCTGAACCTTGTTACCATGTTAGGAAAGACCTACTTCTGCCTGCTGCAGCCCATTTCCCCAGTGGGCTTCGGTGGAGCTGGGCCTGGTTACATCAGACAAGGATTTGCCCCTTTGTGTTTCTCCAGTTCTCATCTGCCCTCCACAAACGTCTGTTACAGCATCACCTGGAAGAGACATGCCAGAAGTATCTTCAGATCTTTTACTTAAACCCATTTTGGAATAGAAGAATTTCACTAGAAACATTCTTACACATATTTCTATTGGGTTACATTTATATCTTTTAGACTGTATCAACTAAAACTTTAATGAACTACCATTTGAAAACATTAAGCTTCACACTTTAAATCTATACCTGTATTTTAAGCTATACTTCTGAATTTCTACGTCCTATGACTTACTGTTTGCAACCAAACAAGTATAACAATTAACTGAATTGAATATACTTCTTTTGCAACAAATTTATTTTTTTCAACTCCAGTAGAATTTTAAAACTAGTTTGCTTTTTTTTTTTTTTAATGGTTTAAATTTAAGTGAAGTCAGAACTAATAAGCATTGAAAACACTAAGCCTTTGTTGTTGGTTGTTTGTTTCTTTTTTCAGCCTAGGATACTTCCCTACTTAAGGATACCTCTGGGTACTTCAGCTGCATTTTCACTTGTGTATCAAGGAAACAGTTAAATGGAAACTATTCCATAAGAAAAAATCAATTCCATTTCATAATGAGGCCAAAGAAAGTCTCCTGTGAGATTAGTAAGTGGGAACTTCTACCGGTTGCACTAGAGTCACCCTCAGTTTGCAGCCTTGGTTGTGAGTTTTGACTCTTTCCTCTGCTGAGGCTGTCCTCAGCTGAGTACTGAAATTGGTGAAAACTCCCAACTCTGAGGCTTGGGGAAAGCTTCTCTGAATAAACAATGAGCCCCAAAACCATAGTGTTCAGCTTCTATATGCAAAACCGTATCATATGGCATCCCATGATATAGAACAGGATCAAAGTCAGTGGAATTCAGACGGGAAACAGAACAAACAGCAGTTTAAACAAATAAAGGCCCATTTAGGCAGAAACAGACCAAGACCAAAGCTAAACATAATGTATGGGGGATTTTTTTGTTGTTGTCTTTTTGGTTTGTTTGGTTTTTTTCTTTTTGAACTATTACTATACAAAAGCTGGGTAGATTGGAACATCTGATTGTTAATCAGGACTGGCCCATGAAAAAGGTGCATCACTAGGATGTAGTGATAATGCAAATATCAGAAAGACAAAGAAGACAGTATCAGTATGGAAGGTGCAGCATTCATTAAAGAAAGGACCATAAAAATAAACTGACCATTAAAAAATATAATATCCCTCTGGCATGATATTTCAAAAATAGGAAAAGTCCAATTAGGACTAAAGTGTCAACTAGAATATGTGCTAGAGTAAACCAGCAAGGCTGTAAGGCAGAGAGTACAGTGGCCATAGAAAACTTCAGCTATACACCGCCTCCACAAAGCGGAGAAATGTCAGACTGGGCTCTAATTCATGCTACATTTTTTAACAACATGAATTATTGTTCCTTGCGCAGTCAGATTTCTCAGGAGAAGCTGTGCAGCCATTAACAGAATACAGGATCAGGATCAAATGTTATCTTTGGAAAATGATGGTGTGACAGGGACCACAATGTGCATAAGCAAAACATCCTTATGGAAATGGGAAGGTTAAAAGAAGAGTCAGCAAAGTATGGGGAGTAATTATAAATAAAATACCACTGTTCAAAACACAGAAAATGTATCTGCATTGGCAAAACTGGAAAGAACTCAGAAAAATTAAATATAAAATTGTAAGGATGGCAAGAAAAAGTATTGAGTAACACCAGGGTAGATGCTTTAAAAATTAATAATGAAACACATCAGAAGCAGGGAACCTGCCAGGAAACTGCAGGGTCTGCAGAACAGGAGTGCTCCGAGAATATAAGTTTGGTATAGAAAACGTGTATTAATTTCCTGGAGCAGTGCCCACTGTGGAAGGGCTTAGGAGAGTTTCCATGCTAGAACTTTTACCTGCAGGTGATGAGAAATGGTCTCACCTGAAGGGCCAGAAGCCAACAGTATCAACAGTGATATATCAGCAGGACCAGATAATGTTCACCCAGTGACTTTAAAGGAGCTCTGATATGAAATTGCCTGCCAAGTTACTGTGGAGTGTAATTTATTGCTTACCTCAAACTACTACCAGAGGAACAGGAGGTGGCAGATACAGTATCAGTTTATGAGAGGACTGCAGAGGACAGCTGGGCAGCTATACAGAACAGGAAGTTCCATTTCCATACTGGGGGAAAGAAAAAAAAAAAGGAACTGCAGAAAAGCAAATGGACAGAATTCAAAGGTGCAGAAGTGCCTTGGGTTGTCAAACACTGGAACAGGCTGCGCAGGGAAGTGGTGGAATCACCATCCCTGGAGGTATTTAAAGGATGTATAGATATGGCACTCAGCAACATGGTTTAGTGGTGGACTTGGCAGTGCTGGGCTTATGCTTGGAGTTCATGATTTTAAAGGTCTTTTCCAATCTAAACAATTCTACAATTCCATTATTCTAAATATAAAAAAAATCAGTGAGGCTTCTGCAAGGGAAAATCCTGCTTCTGGTATCTATTACAATTTGGAAATGGTCAGTAAAAGTGAGCTTATCAATATATTTTAAAAGCCACAAACTGTCATGGACTGAAAGGGGAGTTCTCCCTTTAACTGATGACAGGCAGAAAGAGAGTGGCAGTGAACACTGAAATGTATAATAAAAGGAGACCCACAAGAGACTGCATTGTTTAACACAGATGAAAAGCAGAAGGATTGCAAAATTTTCTGGTGGTATAAATGTCATAGATGAAAAACTGCAGAATGCCATCTGAATGTCAAATGATAAGTGATAAAATGGTAGATGAAATTAAAAGCTGACAAATGTGAAGGAGGACACATAGGGAGAAAAAAGACCCCAACACACAAAATAATGAACTCAGCAGACACTAGCACACAGGAAGGACCTAGAAATCACTGTAGAGAGTTCCCTGAACACACTGGTTCCATGGTCAGTATTGGAAAAACTGCAGAGAGGGCAATAAAATAAACAACCTTGTGGCAATTTCAACTTGAGAAGAAATTAAGAAGACTAGATGTCTTTAACTTGAAAAAGAGGTAACTGAAGAAAATATATGAGCAGTAATATAACAGCACAAGAACTGGCTATTGCACTTTCTCAGTCCATCCAGCAACACATAAAATGAAGAAAGGCAATTCACAGATCAAAACTGAAATTTAAAGCTCAAAAGTACAAGATGTTCTGAAATAATATAGAACAGATATGTTTTAAAATGTTTAGATAAATCTGCAGAAAGAAAAAGACAGAGTCCTGACAAATATGAGGATAGACCTACTGGCTCCATAGGAAACATAACTCACAAAATGCTAAATCTCAGAAGGTACTCTTGGGAGTTATTGCTCCTTGTTTTACCCATTGTCAGGGCTCCACGGGGTCCAGGGCTCACCAGAGAGGGAAGAACAGGGCCTGGCAGTAAGGACCATCCTCCACCCATCCATGGTGCAGAGCAGGTCAGGGGCAAGCAAAGGCAACCCCAGTAGCACACATCAAACACCTCACCAGAAACAGAGATGGGCCAAATAAGACAGAAGATTTTTAACAGCCTTCGAATTCAAACAACATAGTAGTAAAGAAGAAAGCATGAACTCTCCCTTGCACTCAAAGCAATGGGTTTGTATGTAAATAAAGGAGATTTCAGAGAAGTTTTCTTATTTTAGTTAATGGATGATGCATTTGATTACTATGCTACACTGCTGAGAGGTATGGGGCTAAAAATACCAAGAGATGCTGCCAGTGGTTCTTGAGTTCAAAAATCCACCAAAAATAGTTTATAAAAACAGTCCCAGCTTGGAGAGGGATACTATCTCTTGGGGAGTTTCCATGGCAGCAAGTAACAGAGAGTTCTTTCAGTGTGTAAGAGGCCTTGGTCTCCCCAGACCTGCTCAGTGAAGAGGAGGACAATTTGCAATGGAAAAAAAAATGCTAATATAAAGTCGCTGTAATTTGCTTACAGGAACAAACAAGGAGTATGTGAATAGGCCTGTCTGTACTTCCCTTGATGGAATTTAGAAAGCAATTAGGTGACCTAGAGCAGTGCTTCCCAGAATGGAAAATTCTTACTTCAGGAAGACAAATGGTACACCAATTTTATTTCCTCCAGGCTGCTGCCATTTCTTTGGGGCCTCTCAGAACTTGAAGCGCAGGATCCTTGGCAGAGTTTCTCCAAGGTTAGGGAATTCATAACAGCCAGCTCCTATTCAGGCAACATGTGATAGAATAGAATCATAGAACATATCAAGTTAGAAGGGAATCTATAAGGATCACTGAGCCCAGCATTCAGATTTGTGCATCAATACTTTAAACTAAACCCTATGGTCAAGAGCCTCATCCAGCTGCTCCTTGAACACTGACAGTTCCAAACCCCCGAGAGGAGCATGACCTCAATGTGATTGACAAACTCTGAATTGCACCAGAAACTCAGGTATTAATGAACCTATTTTGATTAACATGGCTTTCTTGGAGGTAGTAGCAAAGCATCTCCACTCTTGTTCCAGCACTCATGAGCAGCAAAGGGTTGTAACACGTGGGTAGATGCACGAGTTACAAGGAACTAGCAGAGAGGGCTATTACTTTTTACCTCAGAGGCCCAGTGGCCGAAGTAGCCCTGGGAACTGTCCGTGGTGCTGAGGAGGCGGCCCTTCATCCTCCGCCGGTGCAGGGGCAAGGGACCCACACGGATTAACAAAGTTCAGCTTCTGGCCCTGCACAGGACAAGTCCAAGAATCACACCTTGTGCCTGAGAGCATTGTCCAAGTGCTTCTTGAACTCTGTCAGGCTTGGTGGTATGACCCCTTCCCTGGGGAGCCTGTGCCAGTGCCCAACCACTCTCTGGGTGGAGAATCTTTTCCTAGTATCTAAACCTCCTCTGACACAGTTTCAGGCCATTCCATCAGGTCCTGCCTCTGTTCATCACAGAGATCATCACCTGGCACTCCACTTCCCCCCACAAGGAAGACCACAATGAAATCTCCCCTCAGTGTCCTCCTTTCCAGACTGAAAGAAGCCAAGTGACCTCAGCCACTCATTAATGGCTTCTCCTTTAGACGTTTCACCATCATGATGGCTCTTCACTCACCATAGTGTGAGGCTGTTAATAAAAATATTGGTGCTTATGGCTTTGAAGTTGGTTTTGTTTTTGTTTTTTTTTCCCCCATCTCTTATGACTTCAAATTCATAGTGTAATCAGACATCAGTGGTGAAGACTATGTTGTGGTTGCCATGAAAGATGAAAAGTTTTGAAGTGGGAGGGTGATGAGCCTTTGTTTAGAGTAGATAAGAATGCAGGTGAAAAAATAGGCAAGGAGGTAAAACCTTATCACTGGTAGGATGGTTAACTCATTAGAAACTAGAAGATGTGCCAGGCATTAAACAGAGGAAGCTGTTCCCTCTGCCAGGGGAATCTGACTTTCTACATTTGGATTTGTTGTGGTTTAGCTCCAGATGGCAACTCAGCACAACCCAGCCACTCACTCCCCCAACAGTGGGATGGAGGAGGGAATCAGAAGGGTAAAAGTGAGAAAACTCCTGGGGTCAGGTAAATACAGTTTAATAAGTAAAGCAAAAGCCTCACTCACAAGGAAAACAAAATAAGGAATTAATCAATCACTCTTCATGGACAAATAGATGTCAAGCCATCTCCAGGAAAGTAGGGCTGCATCACATGTAATGGTTACTTGGGAAGACAAACACCATCATTCAAAGCATCCTCCCTTCCTCCTTCTTCTCCCAGCTTTATATGAAGAACATGATGTCATATGGTCTGGAATATTCCTTTGGTCTAAGCTCTGTCTCCTTTCATCTTTCTGTGCACCCCCAGCCTACTCACTGGTGGATTGGTGCAAGTCCTGTTCAGCATAACAAAAACATCTCTCTATTATTACCACTGTTTCCAGCATGACTCCAAACTACAGCTCCATAGAAGCTACTACGAAGAACATTGACTCTACTTCTGCCAAAACCATTACAGATGTCACTTAAGGGTCAGATTTCAAGTGTTGCACAATGATGATGTGACAGCTTTAAACAAGATGAGACAATGTCTTCCATGCTCAGTGTCTACATATATATTGAATAACACAAAATTCAGCCATGTCAGAGAAATGGCTGCTACAGTAGCTGAGTCAAGAGAGTGAGATTATAGCCAAAATTTTTATTCACCAACTCTAAACCAAGGTATTTCATTCTTGAAGGGTCTTCTACTTGCCTTTTGGGGAAACCTTTCTCATGGCTGAAGCAAGGAGGGACAGCATAGAAATTCAGGCCTCTCCCTTGAATTAGCATAATTAAAACCTAGATTATTTTGCATTGATCTTCATTTTTCCTGAATATGATAAGTAAGAGTTATTCATTGATTTACAGGGATTTTTTGAAACTGAATTCCTTAAGATGTGCAAAGCATTCCTTGTCAAGACTGGAGCACGGCTATTTGGACTCAGTCATATTATAGCTATTTTCTGATATGCACTAGTATTAAGTTGACTTGTTAACAAAAAAAATTGCTCCCTCTAAACCATTGCAGTGTTTGTTGCAGGTAATCTAATATGAAGAAAATGAAATTATTACAACTGCTTTGATCCTAAGAGCAGCAGTGAGCTGAGGTATCCTGGAATTAACTACTGGCACAGTACAAGACTGACGTAGAAGTCCCACTGCTTATTCAGGTTATATATTACTCCACAGTCCCCAGCTGCCATGGGTATTTCAGACTTGTCTTTTTTCTAGATAGGTATGTAGAATCACAGAATATGCCAAATTGAAAAGGATCCAGAAGGATCCTCTTTCTCTCATGAGAAGGTTGTAGACTTCCATGAAGTTTCCCCTCAGTCTCCTCTTTTCCAGGCTGAACAGACAAAGTGCCCTCAGCTGCTCCTCATACAGCTTCCCCTCAAGGCCCTTCACCATCTTGCTTATCTCCCTCTCTGAAATTTAGACACTTGATATTAGGGTTGTATTATTGATTAAATTTTCAGTAGCAACACAATGACCTCTCCCAAATGGCATGGGCTGCACTGCCTCCCACGATACTCTATCCCCAAAGGCAATTCTCTCTCCGGGAGGTAGAAAGTCTCTAATTCCCATCATTCAAATGTCGAAGAGTGTGTGCCTGAAAAATTGCTGTGCCTGAAAAATAACAGAAGTTAATTACCGTTATGTATGAGACTCATAGGCAGTGTTTATAGACATCCACAATAAACGTAAGAGCATCACAAATGATACTGTTGATAGATACTGATGCTTAATTTGCATTCATAGGTGCAAATTAAGAATATAGAATAAAGCATTAAAATGCCAGCATCTCTCTCTGACTTGCAGTTCAGACAGATCCAAAATGAAGGTTCCCAAAGCACTGCACCACTTCTCTGTAGCTTTCAGGTCTCTATTGGAATTAGAAATTAGTTTAGTGCACCAAGAGCACTGTTATTTCACATAATGGGAAAGTCCCTGACTAGCTTTTTAAATGGTCTCTGAGGATATGAATGCTTAGTGTACCTTTTAAAACAAGGGCATTCATACCAAGGATCAAGGAAGACTTTCTGACCCACTTAGTAGACAGCTGATGTTCACTTCTCCCTCAGACCTGTCTTTTTATCCAGCAAAGAGAGGAGAACACTGAGATGGAGTCTTAACTTCTTGTCAAGGCTCAGGATCCCCTGTTCTCTGCTGTTGCTGCATTGTTTTTTTCTGGTCAGATTTGGAACCAGTATAAATTTGCTCAGCTTCACAGCAGACAGGCATGATTTACACTGAGGCCTGCCTCAGGCATGGACAAAAAAACCCCAAACCAACAACAAAAATGCCCAAAAAACCCAAACCCAACCAAACTGCCCACTCCCCACCCTGAACCAAAAAACACCCATTCTATTCTGCAAGACAGAAGCTGATTCTCCCTGGAGAGTCCCTGGTGGGAAGTTGAGGGTGCTGTAGGAGTAGAAAAACCTCATTCACTAAGTTAGCAGCTAAGCTAGAGAAGCCTTGCATTGTCCATGCAGCCACATGCTCATGTCCCTTTCCCACAGCCCTTGTGAAAGGTACAAAGGAGTTGGAGAGAGCAGCCTTGAGATCGCCAAGCTCAGAGTGACTGTGTTGCCCCTGGGGGCACAGTGGACCCCTTGGAAACTGCGACAGGGCAGGGCAGGAGGAGAGGGCTCCCCAGGGCAGCTGGTGCCTGCTCAGACCTCTCTTCCCACCATTCTTGTTGTTCTCTTTTTTGATCATAGAGCTATGGAGAAGTGACACTCACGTTCTCTGCACAACTGCCTGCTGACAAATGTGTGTGAAGGATCAGTGGGGACAGAGACATGGAAATTGGAGGCAAACTGCAGTCAGTTGGCTTAAATTCAAACCAACCATCCAATGTGAATGGAAACTGGGAGAAAGGGAAGAGGCTGTGATGGCTTAGTCGTAACAGCTTAAAGGAACACGTGGGACCATCTAGAGTCAAATCAGCATTATAAATATCCCTGTTAAAGAGAGACAGCAAACTGCATCCTTGTGTCTTCTGCACTGTGCCCTTTGGAGTAATCTATCCTGATCCATATTACAGTCTTAAGTTGTTCACCATTTCCTAACAACTCTTCCCAGCTTAAACCTGATGTGTCTACAAACACTTTCCAGCTGTGGACAATGCTCCCATCTTGTCTTTGGACCATGACTGAGGGCTCCACTTTTGTCCCTAATCTCCCTTCAGGATTATACATCTAGGCTGTATCTGCATCTTGTTACTTCCTAAGTAACCTCTGTTGAGAATTGGAGTTCTTCTCAGCCATGTGGTATCTACTAGGGACCATAAAATCATCGAATGGGCTGGATTGGAAGGGACCTTAAAGATCATCTAGTTCTAATCCCACTACTGTGGACAAGGACACTTTTCATTAGACCAGGTTGCTTACAGCACCATCCAAACTGGCATTAAATACCTCAAAGGATGAGGCATCCACAACTTCTTTGAGCAACCAGTTTCACTGCCTCACCACCTTCACAGTAAAGAATTTCTTCCTAATATCTAATCTAAACCTACTCTCTTTCAGTTGGAAGCCATTCCCTTTTGTCCTGTCATTCAGGAGCACGTAAAACCTACAAGCTCTTGTAAAAAGTCCCTCTTCATCTTTCTTGTAGGGTCCCTTCAGGTACTGGAAGGCTGCAATTATGTTACTAGAGAGCCTTCTCTTTTCCAGGCTCAACAATCCCAAATGTCTAAACCCTTCCTCATAGGAGAGGTGCTCCCTCCCTCTGATCAGCTTGGTGGCCCTCCTGTGGACTTTCTGCAGTGGATCAATGTTCTGCCTGTGTTGAAGACCTTAGAGCTGGTTGCACTACTCAAGGTGGGGTCTCATATGTCTGTCCTCATTTCCAGTATGTCACATTGCCATGCCCTGCTGTCCATTGGTTAGGTTTTTCACAGTCACCTCCATGTGCCTTCTTTGGTTACCCTTTCAACTGGGCAATATTGCCCAGAAACATACAACAGGCTTCCTCATGTCCCTTTCTCCAGCTCCTCTTGTGCTGCTCTGCTTTGCTGAGCCAGTAGGTGTTGGCCCCATGCTCCCCCATCCTGCTCACCTCCCTTGTTTCAGGTTCTAAGCTCTTTGGGGAATACACCACCTAGAGTTACATGTTTTACAGACCTCCAGTACAGTGGAGCCCAGGCTTTAAGAACACAAGTCGCCAGCTCTCTGCCCTTCCCCATAGCCCATTTTGAGCTAAGCTGCTGTACCCGATTCTTGCTTGAAGGTTTTAGAACTCGATCGCTCTTCTAATTATAGTTCTGTATAGAGAAGAGCAGTTTCCTTCACTAGAATAAGTAATGACCTGATTTCTATGTGCATTGCTCACAGGGGAAAACACAAAGCCAGTCCTGCTATATTCCTATGCGATCTTGTAGGAAGAGTCCTGTCTAATCTTTGGCAAGTCTTATAGAAAACCCGCAGTGCCGCAAACTAAGAAAAACAATGAATAATTCATTTTCTTCTCTGTTTCAGGATTGTTTTCTGAAAAACATCTATTTTAATAATTCATGTGATTTTTAGCTGCACCATGCTGCAGACACAAGAGTACAGAGGCAAGCCCTACTGTTTTTCTCAGTGTAGCCTGGAGGATTCATTAATGCAAAATTCAAGCTCTCACTGGATCAATTTCCAAGCGAGAAGTGAGAGGTGGAAATCAGGATGGTTAACAAGATTCAAAGTAGAGCAGTTCTCTGAACATCTTAATTCCAGAGGAGCCTTCCTATGATGCCAAAATGGTCATATGTTGGTGACGTCAAGCTAGTCAACAGCCAACCAGGCAACAGAGGGAAATATATTCACAATTCTCGTATTTCCCTACAGTGTATATAGTTTCCCCTATTTCACCAACAGTACTTGTCAAACACATGAACTTAACATTTATAGACTTGCACTCCAGCTACTATTTCAGGCTGTAACTGATTCCTACCTCAGTCAGATCCTTCCAACCGGCAGAGCTGTGGACTGAGGTTTCCTCTAGAGCTCAGGCAGGAATGACTACAATCTGTAGTACCCCACGAGCAGACAACCTTGCAATGCTGGTCATCCCTGTGGAAGGGTCAAAAACTCCCAGTCACATTCTGACAAAAATGACACACTAAAAGCTAACCACAATCCATGAGGGAGGGATTTAAGGAGGAAATGATGACCTCACATAAGGGAAACCAGCGTCTACATGATGCTACCAGTGATTCTTTGAGTCTGTAGTGGCAGATCTGGGTTCATTAACCTGAGCATCAGCACTCTGCTCACATACATTCTGCTCCAACCTAACAGCACTTATTTCAGCCTGCTAAGCCAACCTCTACCCAGCTGTGCCTCACTGGGTACAGGTGCTTTTAAAGATTGCTCTTTCATTAAAAAAGGACAATAAATTAATCCTCTTTACTCTGTACACGACTGTAAATTTTTCAATCCAACTTTGGCGCTGCACCAGGAAACAGCCAGGAGATACAGGACAGATCGTGTAGGTAAGATGGACTTTGTTTCCTCCTAAAAATAGTACATAGAGAACACCAGCACCAGAAGTACCTTCAAAAAGAGCCATTTGTCACCACAGCAAAAATACTTCTCCCTCCCTCAAAGGAAAAAGAAAAAGCTGTAAGCCAAGAAGTGTTAGGAAACTGGAGTAGCACTTGCTCTCCTCCTGACTGTAATCAATCCCCCAGGCACAGATCCTGTTGGCTCTCACAGCCCCAGCTCCACAGATGCTGGTGGGGCACCGAGGTTACTGCAAGCATGTTGGTGTTGAAGAAGCCCTGGTAACAAATTAAATACACATTAGCTGGGATAAGCAAGTGCTGGGAAGTGGCTGAATCTGTAGCAGATTACAGGTCACCCTTATACAATTCCGCATACAGAATTAAAGAAAACTCAATGCTACATGGCCCTTTCATCTGGCTTGAAACAGAACAAAGTAAACATAACTGCATTTTAGGTCACATACAACCTCCCCACTCTACGTTTTCATCAATTATATTTTCATCTGCCCACCCAAGGCAAGACATTCTGCATAGCTTCAGTGCTTAAGACTTACACTCTGGCTGTGCCTTTTTAAAACTACACTTGGGCTGCATGGCACTGCCAATGTAATTTACTTGCTTGAGAAAAAATCATCTGTTCAAAAAGAAAGGAGTCAAATTGCTTTACAGGCTGGGCAGGCAGCACTTGCTGCCTGAGATGCACATGGCCAGGCATGAACCTGTGGAAGAGGAGATGTCTGGTGAAGTGCAACCATGAAGGCTGCGGAAAGTTTTTGAAAGATCCAACCTAAATCTTCTTAATTCTTAATTAATCCAAATTCTCACCCCTCGGTGGGTATAAATATTGATTCTTGAAACAACTTGTTTCAATACCTTTTTCTGTTTTGTTTGTTTTTCCTCATTTTGTCCCCCCTAGGGAATACAGCATCCAGTTTCTCACAGGTCAGTTGGAATCTGTGTGACAGTTTAAATTCTGATTTTTTAAAGAAAAGCTTAGGTTTGCACAGTGGGCATCATTCCTGGGGAGGAGGGAAGGCAGTGGCAGTAAAACATCCTCTCTCAGCAGCTCATAGACCATGCTGGGCACTCACCAGGGACATTCTCTGCCCCAGATTTGGCAAGGATTTTGAGAGCAAGCACATTACATGCCAAAGTTAAAGCACAAGTGGGCAGGATGATAAGACCTGAAGGCACCAGCATGCAAGGGCTCCACAGGAGAGGGAATTTCACACTTAGATTCATTAAATGCCTCACCTTGAAAGACAGGAAAATTAATCACCCAAACTGGTTGGATTATAGTGATACAATCTGACATGGAGCCAGATGATATTTTCTGATATTATTTCAAGCTGACACCTTGAGACAAGATAACTGAGTGAAACCAATAAGAAGGTAGTAGGAACATCTATGCCTCTCTGTCCTCCTCCCAACTCCACGAACTTCTGTACAGTGTATTAGAAATAAACCAGCATAACCTAACAAATTGCAGAAGGTATTTTAGTCCATTTAGTTTATTTAGGCAATTTAGTCAATGCCTTTAGCAAGGGAAGAAAAAGAGAGTCTAAGATTTGAAACAATGAAAACTGTTACTAGAAACTTATTTTAGAGGCCTCAAGAGTGACACAAAAAAGTCCTTAAGATCTAATAACTATAAATAATGACTTTCCAAAATCACTGGAAGTAAGTTCAACACGCAGTTTTATTCCGTGTATTTTCATGCTAAATATGCAAATGCTCCATGTTTCCAAATACATTGGAGAGGACTAATTTCTGCAAACCCATGAAATTTTGCTGGTTAACTCCACAATCAGTGCAAGTTTCCAGCTCTGCAGAGGAGCCCTGCCCCTCATCTGACATTTTAGGAAAGAAATGAGAGGGCTTAAATCCAAGAAGGAGTTTCCCAAGAAGTTAAAGTCCTCTCATTGCTTTGGGGTTTTTTTGCTTATAAGATGATGGCCCCAGTAGTAACTAAAATGGCATAAAGCACCTGATCTGAGAAAGTTCAGGTCACACTTCAGACTTGGTAATACCGCAGAGCTGTTACACACTACATTTTACCTGGTACAAAAAAGTAAAGTAGCTTTCATCTGTATTACTGCGTATCTCAAAAATAAACCCCACAGCACATCAGTTTAGAATGACATATAATTTATTGGTATAATTCACAAGTAGTTGGACACTACTCCATTTAATCTCCATATGCAAGTGATTTACACAAACATATAATACTAAAATTGATTGCTTAGAAGGTAAAAAATACCATGGGTATGAAATGCCATGGTAGATGTTGTTCAATATACTACACAATCTTAGTGTCAAATCCTTTTACTCATTTATGGTTTTAGAAAAAAGGTAGTTTGCCATTTTAATTTTTTTTTTTTTTTAATAAGTCGTCTGGGACTCAAGAGGTTTTGCTCTAAACCTTCTAATCAATTATTTCTCCCAGATCTTAGGGACTGAACTGACAACCAAAGCAACATTTTCAGTAGTTCAAACAAAAGATACAGATTTTTCACTCCCCTGAATTCACCAAGCACCACATGACAAATCATGCTGCCTTCCAACATGTGATACAAAGTATTAACCTCTGTATATTCAAAGGAATGTGCAGGAATTTAGATCATACTTCTTAAGCATGGTGGTGTTGGTGAGAACAGCCTAATACAGTTTTTGGCCCCTGCCAGTATCCGGTAGTTGAGTGTGTTTGCAGTTCACTGTGAATGTATTAGCATCGCCAGACCATTTGGTATTCACGCAGCTCATCATAATTCTGCATAAATTTTTCTCACTGAAACTTGTATCTCATAAGCCTCATTAATTTTGCATTAAGGATATAATAGCTGCATGGAGAAAATTGGACTTTAATGTGTTTGCCTGCATCAGATTAAATTATATGCATTATCTCCTAGATGAGGTCCAAACATATATTTTGCTTGAGATGCCATTAGTTATGCCAGCCTTAAAACATACTGAGAAGTTAAAAAGCTTTCACAATACAAGATCCAGTTACTTATTCCACATATACAAAAACACAGCTAGAGAAATACAATTCAATTTTCAATGCTGAATTATGAGGAAAGTCTAAAAAAATAGAAAAACTCTGATATCTGAACATCAATTCAGAAGGTAACACTGCATAATGAGGCAATATGAGCACCCATTTATAATGAAAAATCCCCAACAAGAGAAGCATAAGGGGATCATGTTACAAAAATAGATGAATACTGCGCCAAAAACATGCACACGATTGCCATGGCCATTCAGTATGTTAGTGATGGTCCAACAGTGATCTAACACAAGAGTGAGACAGTGCTTCCAAATAAAATCAAGTGAGTAACTACATATTGATTAAACTTTCTGATGCAGCAAAATGAGGGCACAGAGCCATCTCGGGGTTCTGGAGCTGTTTCAAGATTCGCTTGTAAAATTTTTCTCTGACACGATTGAACTCCATTATATCCAGTGGATCTTCATCAATCCAGAATTTGTGGAATTCATGCATTAAGTAGCCTACAAAACAATAAAAAGGGAGAAGAGATAAAGACAGTACGTGAAAATGATATAAAAATTAGAAAGAAGCCTGCAATTACTAATTATGATCTGGACAGAGAATCCTGGTCACTGAGGTGTGACACTTCATGACAATGGGCAGGGACAAAACTCGACCTATTTTGGACAAACCCCAAACTGGATGAATATCACACACTGGAAGAACTTCTCACAATAAACACAAGAAGCCACTAGTTGTCTTGAGATATGAATTCATTAATTACAGCATTGAACTAGGGAGTATAAAAGCAATGAAAGATGCTGCTGGTGCTGCCCCATCAGCCTCTTGTTTATATCCAAGTTCTGCCTCGCAGATATTACCTCACAGAATTATTGCTCACTGTCCACTAAAGAAGAGCGTACTTGGAGGTAATGTAACAAATGCCATCATGTTTGTCTGTGTTAACACTTCCTCTTTGTGCACATTTTAACCTTGTGTCTACATAACCTCATTGAAAATGTTGTTTAACACTTATGCTTATGATCCTGAAAAGATGAATGATAAGGTGATATACAGAATGACCAGCTTTAGAGAGACATCCCTGTTACAGAAAGAAAGTAATTCCAAAGCAGGTTTAATACATGGGCTCTGATTAAGGCCCCTATCCTCTCAGTTCTGTGCTGTCCTCGGCCTCAAAGAGTTCCACTGACAAGAAAAACTTTACATCCAACATTAAAACGTCAATGAACTGGACACAATCTCACGATCCTGACTTCCACAGCAGATATGCCTTTGAAGGAGTGTAATTATTCACCCCGAAACAGCAAAATGTGCAAGTCAGTTTTCTATACTCCAGAAAATAAGGACAGTCATAAAAAATCTTAATTGCTTTCATCCATTTTTCTATTGTATTACAACTAGAGCTCACATGCTTCTAACTTCAATTTCAATATATATTTGCATAGATATGTTTTTTACTCCATTATCAGTTTGAGAAACTTCATTCAAAAGGTACTTTCAGTAGATCTTCAAGTCTCTTCCATATACTCCAGCAGCCACAAGCTGTCTGATTCTCAGAGATGTTGCTTTCAAAGAAAAGCCCAGTAAAACTCTTTTTTTAAAAAAAACCTCACTTTAGAAACACAGAACATTTTTAGATCTTCACCCTCCAAAATCTAAAGGATTCCAAGAAGCACCTCCTGTCCTTCAGCAATGAATGTGCTGACCATGCCATTGAACAATGCAGTTTCATGCATTGCTTCTACAGTCAGAGAAGGCAACAGAGGCCAAGACTTGCGAGCCAAGTGCAATTCTCAGCTTCTGATGTGTACCCCATGGCCTGAGGGAGCACAAGGATGCAGATGAGGAGGTTATGTGTGGATTCAGCATTTAGGAGGCATGCATGCAGTATAACCCCTGTGTCCCCCTAGGTTACTGGCTGGTCAATGTAATTTTGATTTTCCAGTTCTGTGAGGCAGCCCACAGACATTTAATGCAGCCTAATGGTATCTGAGTTTGAAGGAAACTTGAGGGAAACAGGATGACTGCAGTAGAGAGAGGAGAGACACTTAGAGCATAAGAACAGGGATTTGTCAGACACAAACAGACACATTGTTCTTGCTCCAGGAAAGTTTATATGTTGATGTTTCTCTACAATAAAATCCGTTTGATAACCTCAGGTTTTTCTTAGGATAACTTCCAGTCCTTCCTAGGATGGCAGATGGGGTCTATAGGTACAACCAACCCCTTTACTGGTCCATTAGACCAAAACCACACAAGTTTAACCCTGCTTCATTACTCATACATTGATGGGCTATAGGGGGAAGAACTGTCAAAACCAGCACTCCCTTCACTGTCATCGTGCTGGTCAGCAGACACACTGGTTGTGGAAAAGTCCCAGGCTTAACCAACAGAACAGTCCCTCCTGCAGCCAAGACTTTAGAAGTGGTAACATGATACTGCAAAGGCACTAAAACATATCTCATCTTCCCCCAAATTTAGTGGTGGGAGATTTAGACATGGCAATAGATACAAATCAAGAATAGGATATAGAATCATAGAATTGCTTAGGTAGTCACAGACCTTTAAGATCAATCCCAGCTGTTAACCCAGCACTTCCAAGCTCACTACTAAGCCATGTGGTACAACACCTATGTGTCTTTTAAATATCTCCGGGGATGATGACTCCAGCACTTCCCTGGGAAGCCTGTTTCAGAGCTTGACAAAGCTTTTGGTGAAGAAATTTTTCCTAATATCCAATCTAAACCTCTCCTGGTGCAACTTGAGGCCATTTCCTCTTGTCCTGTCACCTGTTACTTGGGAGAGGAGACTGACTCCCAGGTGGCTACAAACTCCTTTCAGGTAGTTGTAGAAAGTGATAAGGTCCCTCCTGAACCTTCTTTTCTCCAGGCTAAACATTCCCAGCTCCCTCAGCTGCTCCTCTCAAGACTTGTGCTCCAGTCTATTCTCCAGCTCCACTGCCCTCGCCTGGACACACTCCAGCACCTGTGTCCTTGTGGTCAGGAGTCTAGGACTTCACCTTGCTGAACCTTTGGCCTCAACCTATTGATCCAGCCTCTCTCAGATCCCTCTGCAGAGCCTTCCTGCACTCCAGCAGATCAACACTCCTGGCCAACTTGGTGTTGTCTGTGAACTTGCTGAGGGGGGACTCAATCCCCTTGTCCAGATCATCAATAAAGTTATTAAACAGGACTGGCCCTAGTAATTAGCCCTGGGGAACCTACTTGTGACCAGCCACCAAGTGGATGTAACTCCATTCACCACCATTCTCTGGGCCTGGCCATCCAGTCAGTTTTCAGCCAGTGAAGAGAACATTTGTTCAAGCCATGAACAGTCATTTTCTCCAGGAAAATGTTGTGAAAATAGTGCCAAATGCTTTACTGAAGTCTAGATAAAAAACATTTGCAGCCTTTCCCTCATCCACTAAGTATGCCACTCTGTCATACAAGCAGATGAGGTATGGGCAAGCTGGATCTGCCTTTCAAAAACCCATGCTGACTGAGCCTGATCTCCTGCTTGTCCTGCAGGTGTTGCATGATAGCACTCATGATGCTTCCTCTTGCACTGAGGTCAGGCTGACAGGCCTGTATTTCCTCGGATGCTCCTTCTAGCCCTTCTTGTAGATAGGTATCATGTTTGTTAACTTCCAGTCATGTGTAATCTCCCCGGTAAGCCAGAACTGGTGGTATACATAGAAACAGTTTTTGCTGTCTTTTATGGTTTTAACCAATTAAATTCTAGTAGGGCTTTGGCCCTTTAATTTTCTCACAGCATAACATGACAACATCCTTGTAGTCCCCCTGAGTTGTCTGCCTCTTCTTTCAAAGGCCATAAACTCTCCTTTTTTACCTCCCCCGAGTTCCAGCTAAAGCTCTCTTTTCAGCCAGCCTGCTCTTCTTCCCCACCATCTTTCAGTATACAGGGACAGTCTGCTCTTGCGCCTTTAAGAACAAAACTTTTGCAAATGCCATAAATGTTGAAAACACTGCATCTTGACTTCTTGTTATAATTCCTTGCCTATACACTGAAAAATCTTAAAAGTGTTACTCCCATTGTGCAAGAATACACACTTGTAGAAGGGATACTTGAATACAGGGGAAATAGCTGGAAAGCATTATTTTGGCAGTGGGGCAGCTCTGCTGAAGGGTGGAGAGTAACACTTGAGTGTAGATGCAAATATCATAAGACAGTTGGATTCATGGGGAAGCAATTTCCAGAAGTTCCTTAAAGTACCTTTCTTTTCCTGTTCTTATTTAAAAACCAGGGAAGTCACTAGTTTGGGCACATAATGCATTTTTTTCTTGTTCGTTTGTTGGGTTTTTTGTTTGTTTTGTCTTTTTTGTTTGGTTTGAGGCTTGTTTTGTTTTCTTTGTTTTACCCTGTGGTTTGGTAGTGGCATCCATCACAACTAAGAGCTGAATCCAAGCATCCTAAAACCAGGAGAGCAAGACTAGCACTACAACCTCTTTATTGTGGCAACAGATTTCAATTCTTTTTTAAACAATGGGTAGTACAAAAAGTATCAGCAGAGTACAAATTATCTATTTCCCCTCCCACTCCACATTTCCCCCTCACCCCTCATACTTACAAAATGTCTGCTGAAAGTGAGTGAGTGTTGGGGCTTCTGGAGCAACATTGTAGAAATGGGTCTTCAGAGCCCCACTCACAAGCAGGTTGTATGCGAGGTCTGTTATGTTAATGCCCACAATAGCGAAAGAGTAGCTGTAACAAAAAGAAGCAATATTTGTGGAGAGTTCACCTTCTTTCAGCACCCTACAAAAAACACTGATGACCCTGACACTGCAGGTTTTCTGTGCTACTGAGATATATTAATTCTCTTCTTTGTGAGTTTCCAAGGTGGAAAGCAAGAAAAACATTTATTTGGCATGCTTTGTACATTTTACCGGCAGCGTTTCCCTTGGGAAATACAGGAACACAGTGTAAACAGGAGTTTCATTACTGTGGCAGCCTTTTCAGTGGAACAGCACTGATTAGTTCCTGCAAAATGAGAACAAGCACAGACGTCCCTGTGCTCCTGCACTCGCCTCTGAAACAGGGCAAGGACTCCTCACGGTGGCCGTGGCTGCAGAGTGACCCATCATTTGCTATTTTAAACTAACTGCCTCACTGGAATTCATTACCCACAGTTAGGAACATCAGGTTCTAACAATCCATCCTATAAAGACATTCATATGGCTAAAAACTCTGCGATAAAGATCCAGCTGAGTCATCTCCAGTTTTTTCCTAAAAGAGGGATAGATACACAAGCCAGAAAACAGGCAAAAAAATAAATCAGAACATACTGGATACAAAACAAAGAAAAATCAAACCCATGAAGCAAACTCTTGTCCTGCTTAGAGATATCAAGTGAAGTATATTTAGGCAAAATAGAACTCAGAATCTGGAAGTTAATTTGTGAGGCTGGTGCACAAAGAATTTGACATTTCTGGCAGTGACTATTTCCTGAGAAAACACATAAACTCTCATGCTGACATTTAGTGATAAAAGCAAGCATATTTGGATATTTAGTGATAAGGTTTTTTTTTTCTCATCTAAGCACAGCTGTTTTCTGTAGACTGTTCCGAGCACTTTTTCAACTATCTTTATCAAGCAAACAAAAATACTTTTCTTTAACCTTTGTTGTATTTCAGGAGGAAAATATAATAAACACTAGTCTAGAAATTAAATGCAGCATGAGTCTAACAACTTGTTTCACAGAAAAATGGGCAATAAATTGTATTACAGTTTTTCAGACACGCTCAGAAGGAACATCCAGTTCCATACTTATAAATAATGCAACCATACCAGACCCGTTCTTGAGAAGAAAAAGACTTCATTACTATATCTTTCCTATTATATTTTCCTAAAAACAGTTCAGAACCTGGTTTTGACAGCAAGAAGTGACACTTGATCAGGTTATGTGTTAAGAAGAATTGAAGAGATATTCATCACTGCACTATATATACACCGTACAGAGAAAGGTTCTTGCTACAGAATTTTTGGGTTACTTTTTTCTAAATGTACCTTACAGTGTTTCTCCTGTAAGCTTTGATCAAAACCAAGCTGTACTTAAGACAATAGATATCAGTATGCTCACAGACATTTCCTTTAAAAAGTAACCAGGAATCACCTTTTACCCCTCAAACATACAGCATCATTGTTACCTGCTGTGTTTATAGTAACTGAAAAAAGATCTTTAAACTTACCCAATTGCCTTATCAAACTTTTTCTTCTCCCATTCAGCTTTGCTGAGTTGGCTGAGGAAAAAAAAAAAAAAGTAATTAAAATCCAGATATTGCCATGCTTTACTAACTGACAGATATTTTTTCAACTTCTTTGATATTATAACATTGACTGAACATGGTATTTTACTTCCACTGAAATGGCTAATCACATTTAACTCCACTTCTGACCAAAAGGATTGATACAAACTGACTTGAAATGGCCAATTGCCATTGCAAATAAACTCGTCTCACCATTATAAAATAGGTGACTATGTCAATGTTTTCAGTAAAAGCCAGTTGTTTTCTCTGTTGGCCACAAAGATAATCCAAGTTCCAGCTATATAAAAAGTTGAAATTACATTTAACTTATCAAAGATGGGTTTAGTTTATTGTGTTTTCAGAGATATACCTGACACTCATCACTGGAGGCATGATTTGCCTGAGGCAGCAAACATGAAAAATACTCCTCTAAGTTTTTATGCTTATCCAAATTAGAAACCACTCAACAGTCAAAAATAAGGAACAGTGTTTCCTATTATAAGGCAGAGATTTTCAAGGAGACAGAAGACACCTTCCTTAAAATAAAATTAGTTAGGGAACAGATTGATTTTAGACAAAATTTCAGCTGTTCAGTGATTTTAAAAAGCTGTGAGATCCAACCAGGCAGCCAACACCCTGCTAAGCAGGATTGAGCCTACTCAAATGGGGAAGTTTAGCAGAAATCATTGCCTGGTTTTATAACCAGCTAAGAAGTACACACTGACCTTTACCAGTGGGCTACAACCTTGACATGGCTGTGGGAGTTTTGCCTTGGTTAAGCAAATCAGAGTTTGCAAGCTTTAGATCCCACATTATAGACAGCTATGTGTGAAAGCATGTTTCTTGGACCTGAACTACAATAAGTATATATTAACTAAAAACAATTCCCCGAGCTTCATGTAAATACAGTATATAAAAAACATTGTCCTTAAGCATTTATTATATTAATAGGTTCATATCCATCCTGACATGAACATTACTAGGTGGCATACAAGAGGCCAAAACTTCACCTCCTAAATGGCTTAGCACAGAGGAATACCTTAGTCCTCACTCATTTTCTAGGCTGACATATCTTCTGGTGTAACATCAATCAGAAAACTCAAGGGTGGCACACATGGGATGTAGGTAAGTGATAAGAGTTCAACTAAGATAGAAAGTCAGTTGATCATGATCCCATCAGCAAACAGCATGACTGCTAAGCAACCACATCAGGAAGATCACCATGGACACCCCTAGCAACATCTATCCTTCTACAGAACGCTCTGTCAAGGCATAGAAATTGAACACACACAGCACTCCAAGACTGCCCCTGTTAATCAAACATGCAAATGAAGAACACTAATATGTTCCAAGGGCTTTTTGTCCCAGAGTTACCACTGGGAACTCAACCACAAAAAAAACCTCTGAGGAGATAAAAAGCTTCACAGAATTCAGGTGTGGACCAGCTATATGGATATCTAACATTACTGGCAGAAGAAAAATGCCTTTTAAGGGAACTGATTTCTATGTAACTGGCTGAGAGGCACCTACCCTTCCAGTAATTATGGAGTCAATCTCCTATCCTATTCACAAATTACCCACAACACAGTTTTTGACCCCTGAAAGTGCCTCATCTCTCAACAGTCAGGACAATGGACTCACTAGATAGGATCCATCATTAGTCAAGGCAGACAGAGTGACTACAAATAAAGGAGCATTTCAACTCTGCTAACAAATTTTTGGCCTAGACTACTCATGATTATCAAGTCAGTCACTTCAACTACATTAAGCAAGGTGAATTTCATTTTTGATATATAAGCATGCTCATATGTACCCACTGCTGCACCACCAGTAAAGTTTGGTTCAAGTTTGAAGAAAACAATAAAGATCTCCTGGTGTTGCAACAAAGATTTTTAATTTATAACACACCAAACTGTTGTATGGCTTGATGTTTATTTACATGTAGCAACTCAGAAAACTTGGAGAAAAGAAAAAAAAATACCTTAGTTCCTTCTTAGTGACTTCCCTTAATTACAAAAAAACACAAACAAATTAAAAGAAAGGTAAATAAAATAAATCAATTAAAAAATCAATTGAAATTAGAAGTGAAAACATTTAACACTAAATTTAACTATTTCTAAAATTCAGTATACAAGTTTGCCTCTTGCGATTGATCAATTTTCAAGATCAGTACTTGAAAACAGAGAGCATGTGGCAATACCCAAATGTGACCCCGCAACAAAGAGAAAAAAATCCATCCCTCTCCCCAAGAGCAAATACAGTGTGCCCTCAAGTTATTATTTCTGGTCTCAAGCATTACCTGTATTTAGGGTGAAGAGAATCACAAAGAACTTGCTGAGCTATCTCAGTGTCCCATTCAGCAAAATACCTGTGGACATTTATGTTTAGGGTGAATTTTTAAAGAAACACAACAACAAAACCCCCAAATATCTTAAGACATGCTAAGCTGTCTATATACACCCTTTTAAAGGTCACTGCATGTGTTACACGGTATGAGTAGTGTTTGACGTGGTAAACTCCTTAAGCTGCCACTCAAAACCCCAAAATGAAAGATTAAAGCAGTCTCAACCTACAAGTGCAATCCTCTAAATGCTTAGTGAATGCACATTACCAGAGTCCCCTTTCTATCCATCCTACAGAAAATCATTTGCTTATTGCTAGAGCATGTCAGGTGCTAAGCTCAAGAAAAAGCAGTTCAGGCTTCCGGATCTGGCAGATTCATTAAGCAAGATAAGAGTTATCACAGAAAACTAAGAAATTAAATACAAAGTAGGGATTAATTTCCTATGGAAGTTCAAAGCCAGAGTTGAGAGTCCAGATCGCTGAGCTTTGCTAGAGAACAACATATGGACAGTGGATGATTTATGTCCTTTGATCTGTACAAGCCGAAAGTACTCCCTTTTCCCCTCCTAGGGAAAGGTTATTTTACCAAATGTTTGCCAATTACATATTTATTTACTGCATTACCTGCAGTAAATAAAAGGGCTGGAGAAAGTAATGGGCATTAGTCAATTCCCAAATTACCAAGCATAGCTATGGTACTGACACCTGGTGTTCGAGAGTTGGAAGGAGAAAGTGATACAAGTTCCCTGCTTCGTTCTGAGTATCAACAGGAACTGAAGTAGCAGTCAAACAACAGAAGTCTGCCATCAGTAGCTGCATTTCAAGTGTTTTGCTTAAGCATTCAGCATGAAATTCTCAAAGAAGGCGGCTAAGCAGTAACATAACCCTCCCACCCACAAACTTCCAGAGCATTTTTTTTAAGGAGATCTAGATACTGGTGAATATATACTTTACAGTTTCCTTCTTGTGGGAAGAGTGCTAACTTACTTTCTCACAGAGAAATAAAAAAAGGGCTTAGCAAGAGGCATGACCAGTTTGAATTAGGAATACTGCAAGAAAGGAGAATCCTGTGAAAAGAGAAACTCTCCAAAAATTAAGCTAGCAAATAAAATATTTTATTTGTTTAATATGAAGTCCCTACCACTTTTATAAGCTATTTCCACAGCCTTTCTAAAATCACAAGTAATGCTGTTTTTCATGACTTCAGACACACACAAACCCATCTACAGAGAAATGTACTTACACCAAGTTATATAAGCCCAGGAGACCCATCCCTCTAAAGTCTGTTTTAGGATCATCACCTTGGAAACCGATTTCACACCATTGCTTTGAAATCCGGGCTTTCAGTGGTGAATTGGGCTTCAAGCATTTCCACAACTGGGAAGATTACAGGTAACATAATTAAACTTCCACACATTAGTATGGATTTTTCTTTTCTTTTTAAACTAAGCTAAGTTCTGATGTAACATCACTGCATTACTATCCCAGCAACCCAAAGTCACAATAAATTCCTCTGTGCGTAGGTAGCGGGCGGGGGGGGGGAATCCCAAACCGCCATGAAGTACTGCAAATGTTTCAGAGACCCTTCGGACCTTATCGACAACTGCTGTAACACCTCACACAAAGACTTGTTTTGCTCACTCTTTGTCCATCAAAGAGGTGTCTACCTCCTTAAACATAGACAGGAATAGGCTGGAATTTGGTTGTAAATCACTGATAGAGTGGCAGGCAATCAGCCCTCGAGTCCCTGAGGCTCTGCAGCAATCTTTTCTCTGGCATCTTTTGCAAACCTTTGGAAAGGTTATAAATCAACAGTGCTGACTTGGCTACCACAGTTGCTGGTATGTTCTCTGATTTGCTTTTCAAAAAAACCCCCCAAAACTCCATAGAAGAATAGCATGTGCCAGCATCATATTTAATGAAGGGAAGAACCATTCATTGGCCAAAGTGATTTAAGAAGCCAGATTGCCAGCTGGATTAGTCTATTTAGCTGCAGTGGTCCAGAGACTTCAGTGCCTAAATATCATGTTGCTAAGCACCTACAAGCAGCCTCAATTGACTTCTGACAAATACATATCTCATGTGCCATATCACAAACTCGCTCTTTCCAAAGTAAAGTAAGAAATCAGTATTTAGAATTAAGAAAGTGTACTAATCACCAACCATGAGTTGTTGAGTAGGGCCTCAAGAAATACACTCAGACAAAGCCTACCCAAGGGAAAGAGCTCTATGCATATTCCCCAAATAAAAACAGAAATTGTTTTAATTTTAGCAATCCTGACCGAATTTAAAATTAAGTGCCCTAGGAATGTTAAAACTTTAATGATTTCACTTTGCAATGACATTTGCCATCTTTCAGGTTCACCCATCAACAGTAAATACAGTATTAATCATTAGTTCAATCACATTAAGTTAATCTTTCATTCATAAAGTGCTCTCCTGGTAAACATGAATAAATGATAAGTCATTAGGAACTTGAATTACCCACTGCAGAGATCACTTGGCAGAGCACATAGAAGGAATGAAAACCAAGTGGCCTATTCTTCCATAGTGTGGGTTGGAAAATGAATTAAACCCTTGGACATATTTCTATTTGACATTTGCAAAAGCAAAATTTGCTGTAAACAAGTGCTAATACTCAGGTGAAACTGCTACCTTTTCAACATTATGAATTTGAATAATACAGCATAAGCTGCACTGTTTAACCTCTCCTCAGACAAATGCTCATTTCCAGTCTGCTTTTATGCTTATGAAGTTATGTTTTCAAAGCACTTACATGACTACACATCATTGCTGACATGATTCTCAGGACCTTACCTTACCCTCACAGGCTGGATGGCTGGGAAAGAGTCCACAGCCAGTTCCTTGGTCTTTCTCACCTATGATCCCATCCTCAGACCCTACACCTTGCTCTCTGGGCAGTGTAGATGCCCGGTGTACTTCGGAATGTTTTCTTGGAGCCAAAGACCCTCATTAACCAGCAGTGTTACTTTCAGAAACCAACACTCTAGGCTGGCACCTGTATCTCTCACCTCCAAGGCACAGGCTTCTTCCATGAGTAAATCTCTGTGTCCTTTTAGTTAAACCTCACTCTACTCCCAGAAATGTGTGCATTTGGATACATAGGGGCAAAACTTGAACAGGAGAAGTCCATTTGTCCAAGCCTACCAGATGGTTAGAGCACTCCTTCAGAGCACCTCTGGACTTTGGCAACTCCTTGGTAAAACTCCCACCTCCCGGCAAGTGGCCAACCTTAAAGACAGCAGCTTTCCAAACACCTACAGGAACTCTGACCATGTGAGGCATTTTTAGAAATAGTTATTTGCATTTGACAGTGCTTATATAATATGCCTAATGAGATTTCTGGAAGTATGTGGAAGACTGAGTAACTACAATAACATTTCCAGCAGCTCTCCCTGCAATTTGTGTAAAGCATAGCACTAGAGCATGTTCTGGATGTGACAGTGTTTAAGTTACCAATACTTTTGTTTCAAATAGTTGCAAAAAAGCAACCCAACCAAATTGGTATGTTTATATAAGAACTCTGAAAATTCTCTAAGGCAGCATTTTGCTTGTAGATAAATAAGCTCACTATCTCTTATTCTCTGTTTCTTAGAATTTCTCTGAAGCATGCGATATGGTCAGAAACAGGATCAGAAGAAATACTGGTGCTTGCTATGAGACTGTTTCCCAAATGCTTTATTCTTTCCTCAATTTCTCCCTAATATAAGAATTCTTTAGTTCTTCCTCTACTTATGGCACCAAGATAAAAAAAAAAAAAAGCTTTTGTCATCTGCTCCACTGTGAGACTTTCCTGAAAGCATGAAGGAAGTAAAACTCAATTGGTATGTTTTTCATAATTCTGGCTATATTATCTAAAGAACAGTTTAATTTTGTTTTCATTTGAAAATATATTTGGTAACTATAAGTATTAACCCTTCCACTCCACACAAAAAACTAGATGTTTGCCATTAGCATACATAGACATTGTCTTCCAAGATACAAGAAATTGAACAAATTTTTTTTACTCTAATTAATAGAGAAAAAGACTCTTCTCATGTTGAAAAGTGCACTGAAGTAGGACATAAGGCTATTTTTCTAGAGCTCACTGCAGACAACATCTCTGCACTCTGAGAGCTATATATCCAATGCCTAGATGTAATCCAACCAAGGGAAATGCATTCATCAAGCAGGGAGGGAGCTGCTTGGCAGGTATTATACAGACCAGGTTATAATGCTGTACAGCCTTATCTTAAAACAGGTACACGATGGAGGAAGGGGACAATACCTCTCAGTGTTTTGAAGAGGTTTATAAACCAGGCTGTTTGAGGCTCACATGAATAAAGGATGCTCTCTAAGTAACTCTAATGTACCCACCTTCAAAAGCATTTCTTCATGTTGTGGATTCTCTGAATCATACGGTTCTCTGCGCAGCTTTTCAACCTCTGCAATAAGATTTCTGTACCCCACAATCTGCAGCAGACATGCTTGAAGAGATACTCCCAATCTGAAGATGAGGGGAGCAACATAATCCGACTCAATCATATGTAGCCATGGAACCACCACGTACATACCCATTTAATTAATGAGTAACATTATGTTACAAACTGATAGTCTAACACTTTAATTGCACTGAGAAAACTTCCAAAAGATCAATATTACATTAAACGAGGCCTTGTGAAATGCATAGTCATACTTAGTGCCTTTCTTAGATGATAAAATTTGGAATTTTTTTAAAAGATGAACAGTGATTTTTTGCATAGAAATCCAATTATAACAATACACAGCAGTGTTGAATGCCTACAACATGAACATTTACTTAATCTTTCTCCTCATTCAAGTGACAGCTTCTCAAACAGTACCCTGAGATCAGAGATGTGAATTTGAAAAGGGGTGAGGGGGAGAGGAAAGTCAGCAAAAAGTTAAAAACAGTCATTTTATTTCCATGCTACAAAAGCTAGCATAAAGAAGCCAAAACCCTGAAGTAATAGAGTTTCAAAGATCTGCTGCCAGGCAGGTCTTTTTTCAGTCTCATGTTAAGAATCATCATAATGGCTCTTTTCATAATAATGCAGATTTTGTGTTTCCTTTTGTGTTTCCTGATGCATCATCAAAAAACCCCCCAAAACCTAAAAAACATGAAAAAACATTCCCCTCAAAAATCCAAGCCCCCCAAAAAATTGCTCCAAGCATTATCTTACTCTATGTTAGGATTTTATAATATGAAATATAAGTTATGCAGTACATAAGTGCCATGCTCATAGAAGTATTTACTTATATATGGGAATAAATCCTTTAATATTTAATAATGTCTGAAATTATCAGAACACCTAGTATGAATCTGGAGGGCACAGGTAAGTCTTCATCCTCATTTCTCTGTGGAACACAGGTTGCACTGATATTAAGCGGTATAGGTTCCTCATCTATCTTGCCCGATATACTGAAACATATTGTTTATTCCATAATACTGTTAAATTTTCTGATCAGAAGCATTTTCACTGCTTATCTTTTGAGGCAGGTCCTGCTTATCTAACCTGATCTTCTATGGCAAGGTGACCTGTTTATTGGATGAGGGAAAGGCTGTGAACACTATCTGCCTGGATTTTACTAAGGCCTTTGGCATGACTTTACACAGCATTTTCCTGGAGAAACTGGCTGCTCATGGCTTGGACGGGTGCATTGTTCTCTGGGTAAAAACTGGTTGGATGGTGAGGCCCAGAAAGTGGTGGTGAATGGAGTTATATCCACCTGGGGGCTGGTCACTAGTGGTGGTCCCCAGGGGCCAGTTTCAGTGCCAGTTCTGTTTAATATCTTTCTTTATCAACGACCTGGACGAGGAGATCAAGTGCATCCTCAGTCAGTTTGCAGATGATACCAAGTTGGGTGGGAGTGCAGATCTGCTGGAGGGGGGGAAGACTGTGCGGAGGAGTCTGGACAGGCTGGATTGATGGACCAAGGCCAACTGTATGAGGTTCAACAAGGCAAATCACTGGGTTCCTCTCTACAAGAAAGACACTGAGGTGCTGGACCATGCCCAGGGGAAGGGCAACGAAGCTGTGGAAGGGTCTGGAGCACAAGTCTAATAAGGAGCAGCTGAGGTTGCTGGGGGCGTTCAGCCAGAAGAGGAGACTCAGGAGACTTTAATACTCTCTACAACCACCTGAAAGGAGGTTGTAGCCATGTGGGGGTCAGTCTCTTCTAAGTAACAAGTGACATGGCAAGAGGAAATGGCCTCAAGATGCTCTAGGAGATGTTTAGTTTAGATACTAGGGAAAAAAAATATTCACCAAAAGGGTTGTCAAGCTTTGAAACAGCCTTCCCAGGGAAGTGGCAGAGTTGTCACCGCTAGAGGTATTTAAAAGACATGTAGATGTGGCACTTAGGGTCATGGATTAGTGCTGCACTTGGCAGGGTTGGGTTAAAGATTTTATAGGTCTTTTCCAACCCCACTGATCCCATGGTTAATCTATAGAATCAAAGATGTCAGCATTAGGCCATTTCTAATGGTGCAATTTTATATTGTTTGAGGCTATATCCTTTCAGAAAAACCTCAGCAGCATTTTCCCTCCTTTGCTTTTTAATTTTTTGTGGTTTGTTTTTTGTGGGTTTTTTTTGGCTTTTTTGGTTTGGTTGGAAGTTTTTGTTGGTTTGTTGTTTTTTTTAATATGCTTCACATGCAATAGCCTACAATTTTAGAGAAGGGCAGCATTTCAAAGAAAGCTGAAATGCGTGACAGTCTGCATGTGAAATCCTGTAGTGCATCACTAAACCACAGCCATAATGTTTTTAGCTACTCTATAGCTTCAGAATAGTTTAAGGCAGCACACCACAGGATGCTGCAAAATAGAGAAATTTTACATTTATTTATATATATGTATATATATATATATTTAAGATCCAAATTGCAGAATACATTCAAAATAAGCCATGTTTGCACTTTAGCTAAATCCAGTCAAAAGTTCCAATCAATGTTGTTTGGGTGGGGGGTTGAATTAGTTGCCCCACTATGTTTTTCATTAAGGTTTTGTTCTCCTCCTTGCCAAACACAAAAGGACTGGTGAGCTGCTGATGGCCCAAACCTGCTCCTTGTCATCCTTGTACAGGCTATGGTAGTTCTCAGAGCACAGGAGCAATGAATCTGAGTTTGCATCCCTGCTGTACTCAGTTCCAGGAGCTTCACCAAATGGAGGCAAGTCCAAAAGTGGAGCAGGGGAATGGGAACCAGATGATTGTTAAGTTCCCTTCCAACCTAAGGCTTTCTGTGATTCTGTGTCTACTTCCATAGTTAGTGTAGACTGCACTTGATTATTCAACCTACTTGCTCCTACCACTAAATATCACTTATCTCAGAGGCATTGATAAAGGAAAATTACTGTGTGCCACCTCCTCCTTTTCAGGTCCCAGCAGCCCACAGCCTTCAAGAAAAGCTCAGTGCAAGCACCCCTGGGATGCTAGTTCAGCTCTGCAAAGATGCTACATTAACAAAAATGACTGCATACAGATTTGCAGAAACACATATGGTATGACACATGTCCCCTTGTCCTTACCCCAGGAGATTTCCAGTTTCTACTACATAAGGCAAGGCTAGAGCTCCTGAACAAGACAGTTTGGATGCAGGTTTTCTATGTTCAAGAGAAGGCAAGGCACTGGATTTTCCTTAATCATGTCTAAGGAAACAGCTGGCCCACTTCTGATGAAATTTCTCCAGAAAACTTCAATATAAAATAAATGCCTCACAGGTAAAACTTCAGTGCAGATGTCTAAAGTTTAGCAGAACTACAATTAATTTATTATAAGAAGCAATTTAGTGGTAGGATGTGTTTCAATGTATGTGGAACACCTTGCACATTCCAGGTCCTCACTGTTTTAAGAAGATATTTTACCAGATTAGAGGGAGTACAAGGACGGAAGGGGATGAAAGGCTCAGTATGGTAAAACGTGGAGTGCAACAGTTCTAGTTGCACTCCTGGATCAACCACCACTTGGATCAAAGTGTCAGGTGGTTTTGTAGTTGGGTTCTTTTGCCTCTTTTTTTTCCTCTCTTTTTTTGTTTGGTTTGTGGGTTTTGTTAATTTTTATGGTGGTGGTATTTTTTTTAAAATATTACCATAGACTCATAGAATGGTTTGAGTTGGAAGGGATCTTAAAGATCATCTAGTTCCAAACTCCCTACTATGGGCAGGGACACCTTTCCACTAGGTCAAGTTGCTCAAAACCCCATTCAACCTCGCCTGGAACCCCTCCAGGGATGGAGTATCCTCACCTTCTCTGGGCAACCTGTTCCAGTGTCTCATCACCCCCACAGTAAAGAATTTCTTCCTAATATCTAATCTAAACCTACCCTCTTTCAATTGGCAGCCATTCCCCCTTGCCCTGTTGCTACACAGTTTTGTAAGAAGTCCCTCTCCAGCTTTCTCACAGACTCTCTTCAGGTACTAGAAAGACCAGATCCCTCAGAAAGTAACAATGTTCATGTGCCTGATTCAAACAAGCAGAAACCATTTCCATCTCTGCTCTCTCTCTCTTCCAAAGGACAACGGTTCTTCAGAGGCCAAAGGCAATGCCAAGAGGAGAACCAGAGGGTGATCGCTGGTGACATACAAAATACTATTTTAAATTAATTTTTTGTTTTCTCTTGAAATCATTGCATCCAGTTACCCCACAGTCCAACACTGAGAAGTGAGTACTTGAATCATCCTGAGTGCTAATGCTGAAGTTACTGATGTCCACAGGCCAGGCTCTGAGCTGTGCCCATTTACATCCTGCAGTTATGCCTCATATGTCACCTTCACTAATTTTGCCTTTGCTGACTTTTGTTTGAATTTCAGCTATCAGCATCCCGTGCAATACAAGAGCACACTAGTGCTGTGACACCCTCCTCACATGATCAGCCTTGCATCCACTTGAAGCAGCTGCTCTTTAATCATCCTCCTTTGAAGGGCAGGGTCCTGTGAACTAACCCCTGGAAAAGCTCTAGGTTCACTGGCTGAAAAAAGCCACAGGCTGTGGGAATGAGTTGTTCTCTTTGTTTTGTTTCTCTTATTCACTTCCCTTCTTTAATGGCTGGGTTGCCATTTTTTAAATTCTCTGAACAGTGGTCATGCTCACAACAGTTGTCTCCCAAGTTAGAGAGACGCACAGTGTACTTTATTTCCTTTGTGATCAGTGAAGTCTTATTTTAAGACTACCCAGTTACTGGCCTTTCCACTGGGGGATAGGGCTGGGAGGGTGATTCCTGTAACGAGACAAATAAAATTTATATTTTTCCAACTTAGTTTCAGGGTTTTGCTGTTGCAGCAAGACCTTGGGACCATCTTACCTGTTGCTGCTGATTACTTAGAGAAAAGTAGCTATCAACGTATGGATGCACACTTTGAATTATGCATCTCAATTTCAAGCTTGGGAAGAGGAGTGAACCTGAGACTGACCTCCTGAAAAATACAGCTCTCAGCATTTCTTCTACTGACATCTAGACATCTTGTCCCTTAAGCTAGGGGCTGAGTGGTAAGGCAACCACAAAAGTGCTATCACTTACTCTTGAAATGCACACTTGTAAATTTAATGGTTGGTTGTCAGTCTCTTCTTACCAAGAATAGCCTATGACATTAAAAAGATATCAGTTACGTTGTATCATTAAAACTTGTGTTTGGATAACTAAAGGCAGTTTTAAAATATAAAGCAGTATACTGTTTGTATTAGATACAACAGGATGATTTGTTCCCCACTCACAAGGCTGCATACAGCCTTCCTAAGAAGCTACCTGTGCCCCTGCCAGGACCTCCTGCTTAGGTAGTATTGTATTCCTAGGGAAGTGACCTCCAAAAATCCATGTATCAACAATGTACTAAATGTGATTCAGGAAGCAGCTAGATAAATAGAATCAGGACTTGCTTATTACAGTCACCATAAAAGATCATTCATTTTTCCATCAGTTTTTTGACAGCAAATCTTACGTTAAAATTGTATGCTGTGAGACAGAATTCATCTTCAAATGGTGTGCCGCAACACCTACGGAGAACCAGCTCTCCATGGACCCAGGCACTGAGGATATCAATAATTCCAATTTATTTTGTAAGCAAACTATGAACTTACTGTGGATTTATATCTGGATTAATTCTTTTCAGCTCCATGATGTCATCTATCGTTTTTTCTATAGCATCGGGGTGAACATTTACTGATGTTTGCAGTCGCTAAAGAGAAGTTTAAAGCACATATTAATTCTTATAGAAGCTATTACTTGATAGAAGTTAACAATAGTAAATTTGACACCCAAAAGCTTTTAGATATAGAGCCCAGAAGACCCAACTCAATACATGTGTGCATCTTCCCAGTCTATTCAACCCTACTGATAGCTTCAGAGCACTCGCTCAGTAAGAACTCAAGTCGCTTTGCCAAGCCCTTTTGCGTTTTTGTGGCGGTTGTCACTGAAGATGATAAAAGTCCTTTGTGCAGATCAAGCAGCAGCTTCAGACCCTCCACTTAATTCCACCAGAATTACTAGCCTTCATTTGACATTCTCTCTCCCAACATGTTGCAGTAATACAGGGAAACATTTTTCCTTTGACATGACACTGCACTTTGTAGGGATGCCCCTGGAAGTTCAGTATTCACAAAACAACATGCCATCTGAAAATTTAAGAGGTCGAACTTGCTGATGTCTTGTTTCAAAACTACACAATTGCTTAAATGCAAGCTTTTAAATAAGATTCTGCCTTTCTGTTTGTACTAGAAATATATTTGGAGGCACTATGCTGACCTAAGAGCTGTATGACAATTTTTGTTAATGCTGAGGTAAGCTTTTCATCACTGATTCTCGTGACAGAGAATGTAAAGGCTGAATGATGCTGTTTAACATATATACAGATGCCTGAGAGAAGAACTAAGGTTAGCACAACCAGTGGTACAGTGAAAGGATGAAGTGACAGAGGCTTTTCTCCATTAAAATATTTAAAACAAAAGGTGATAACAAAGTAGTAAAGTTGCTTTTCCAGTTGAGAAAGGTACATTCCAGACAAAAAACCTGAATGTTTTTGTAATTTTCCAGATTACAGATACTCTAAGACTCATCAGATACAGATACTCTAATACTCATCATCTCCACCATGGCCTGCTATTCCCTTGATTCCATCATTGCCACAGTGTACTTGTCCCTGGTACACAGGGACACTACTCAACTTTGCAAGATCACCTGCTATTGCAGACACAAGATTCTCTTCAATAGAAAATAATTCTAATGTAAAATCATATAAAACCTCAAAGTGACTTTTTGGGATGAACCAACAGCGGACTGAACAAATCAACAGCACAGGATACAACAGAAAAGGTGAATGATGAGATCTTTCACTCACCTTACTTTTTGAACCTTTCAGTGATGCCTCTGTAAGAGAACAGTATTTGAAAGCATCATGTCAGACAAGCTAAGTTTACATTGGATCTATTTAACAGTTTATTTATGATAATAATGTCATACCTTTTTTAGCACGTGCAGTAAGGTACAAAGGCATGCAGAACCAAGCATTTAGCATTTACCTATTTTCATAGTTCTGGCAGCTCCAGGTTTGGTGTTGTAACAGATCCTTTGCAATTCACATTGACCTGTTAGCTTCCGGACCACAAATTTCAGGCAGCGCCACAAGCATTTGCAGTAGAAGTACAGGCATACCTGGACAAACATCCTGTCAAAAGAAGAAGCCTGCAAATACGAGTCTGGAGTAGAGTTTGCTCCAACACTGTCACCACCCAAACAAAAAGTACCTCCTCATCCCAAATTCCCACTGCCTAAGGACACCTTTAAAGCAAAAGCAGCAGTCACACTACAAACATTTATCCTGGTAAATGTTAAATTGTGCTTTTTAGTCTTAACCAACAAAAGAACACACACACAAAGCACTAGAACTAGAAGCACAGAATAAGTCAACTCCAGAGTTCTCAAAAGAGTACCTATAGAAAACTCTTTGTTCCCTTAGAATAAAAGGTCGTGTAGCTCCTACTAATGCTTTGGGGAAACAGGACTACAGAAGCGAGTGCATCTCACCTCAACATAATGGATGCCGAGGATCCAGGGAGTCATTACACCCTGGCTTCCCATTGACTCCGCAACCAACTGCTCTGAACAGATTGGCTGGTTATCCTGACAAACCTGACATCCTGACAGCATTCATGTCAGGTCCCTAAGAGTGCCAATTAAGGAAATCAAACCTCCCACTTCATGAGAAAAGGTTTTTAAGAACATGCCCTGAGGATTGCCAGTTCTTCCCAAGATCAGCTGTTACACAGCACTTATGCTACATAATTTCTCAAAGTACAGAACTGACAGTAAGAAAAGCCCTTATTTAGCTACTGCATCTAGTTTTGAGCCGCAGCAACAGAAGATAGACTGACAAACTGGATGTATTTCAGTGAAGATGGTAGGGATGGAGCACAAACACTGTGAGTAGGGGCTGGGAGAGGGGGGTTTGTTCCACCTGAAGTAGAGACAGCTTCAGGGGGAACTAAAAGCAGTCTCCAGTGCCTGTGGGAAAACCATGAAGGAGACAGAGATGGGCTCGTGTGGTAGTCACAGTGTTGCAGGGCAGGTAGACAAGGAACAACAAGCAAATGCTGAAGCACAAGAGAATCAGACTTGTGAGTTTTTCCCCTCCATGAGGATAGTCAGGTAGTGGCACAAGTTGCCCAGAAAGGCTGCGCAGACTCCTTCCTCAGAGTTTTTTAAGCTTTGACTGGAAGAAGCCCAGAGCAGCCCTGTCTGGTGTCAGTGCTAACCCTGCTGTGAGCAGGAGGTTGGACCAGAGACCTGCTTAAGTCCCCTCCTATCCTGTGATCCTATCAAAGACTGAAAAAGGCTGCATACATGAGAAACACTCTATTTAAAACTTTATTAGCACTGCAGCTGCCACCGAAGCCCACATACTGCTACCACAATTACATAACACATACCAAACGCAGATTTAATGCAAAGAACCTATTTGGAAACAATTTGGCATTCTTGTTTCTATGGTTATGAAGGCACAGATTCACAGGGTTCATCAGGTGGGGGGGGAAGAGCCACCCATGGGCCCTGGCTTCAGAAGCACTTCTCATGAAAGACAAGTTGCAGAAATATGATGAGAACATTGCCATCTGGGCATGGTCCTGGGTAACTGCCTCTAGATGGTTCTAGAACAGCAGGGATGGACCAGATGACCTTCACAGGTCTCTTCCAACCTCAGCCTCTCTGTGATTATATTCCATGATTATATTATGGGAAAATATCAATACAGCTTTGACATCCTAGCTTGTCAACAAATAGTCAAAATAATTTGCTCCATTATGTTCTAAGCCTGTGTGTATGCATATTCCTCATTAGCCCATTATTTTCTGCTGTTGATGCTTTCAAATGACAGTTATGTGTTTGGAGACTCTATTAACCTTTTCAATAAAGTGCAGTGGTTATTTCAAAATACTGAATTCCAGGTACTTGAATCAGTTACAGATTCAATAAAGCTCAAAGAACTCCATCACTTCCTAAAAACATCCTTAAGGGCATGATGTAGAAGGACATTCAAGGAAGGGAAGATGAATTAATGCATGTTAACGTCCACACAGGAGTTTAATCTGCTTTATATTAACTTCAGTTTAATCGTCTTTGAAGGGGGATTAGGCTAAGGGAACTAAAGACATTTTATGTCTAAATGGAAAGCATCCACACAAGTATTTAACATGCCTTAAAAGCATGCACTTTATCTTCACACTTTTAGTTAATTCACTTAACACTCCCAAATGTCTACATGCAGGCAAACCTCCTTGGTTTTACTCAATAGGAAACCTCTATTTTAGATACAAAGTGAAACCCACTGAATGAGGAATCAGTCCCATAATGTAATCAAGTTTTAGACAAGAAAAAAGTTTCAGGGACTGACATCAACATATTTGAGTATTCTCTCATCCCTGCTTCAAGATGTGCCAGAATGAACTACTGTGAGGAGTTAATTTGTGCTTTACAGCAGATTATCACCTTCAGTATTAAGAACAAGACAGGTTAGCAGGAGGCAAGGCCATCACAACCAAGCAGCCATTCTTTAAGTTTTCAACAGTCAGAAGTAGAATCACAGAATCATCACAGAATGGTTTGGGTACCTTAAAGATCATTTTGTTCCAACATCCCTGCCATAGGCAGGGACATCTTCCACTCGACCAAGCTGCTCAAAACACCATCCAGCCTTGCCTTAGGATACATGTTTGTTAAAGAGTTGGTCTCACAGAAAGTCAACTAATACTTTCAACTGCAAGCTTTAATAGTGGCTTGGAAAACCCTATAGGTTAACATTGCAAATTTTAGTTTTCCAGTAGATATTTGATATTAGCCTTCACATATTTGGCCAGTTTACCATCCCTGAACAATCAGAAGTGTAGCCATCCCTTGGCTTCCTCAGCCCAGCTCAGCTCTGTAGTTAAGCTGAAGGCACAGACAAATGAACAGCAGAAAAACACCAAACCAAAAAGTGGAGCATGGTGAAACAAAGTTCTCAGTTTTAATCATATATTTGTAGCAGAAATTACAGTTGCTTTCTTGAGGCCTGCTTTGTTTCCAAAGGTGAGGTCTCTATCAGAGAAACTACAGAGAATAGTTTTCATGTACAAGAAAAATGAAAGTAAAGATTAACTTAACTACACATTAACAGCACATGTAAGAAGGTTTCCTTCTAATGAGCAAGGCAGCTTCCATAAAAACTTTAAGAAAGTTCATTCCCATACTTAGTTGCCTCCAGGACTAAAACATGACAGCCCATTTCATTACAAACAAGGTTCTGAGTACAGTATTGTGTGATATGGATAAGTTTGGGGGTGGCTGTGAAAAGGGAAAGTATTAGGTGCATTTGAATGATATATTTCTGCTTTAGGCTCAATGACAGATTTGCAAATCAAAGGAAAAACTTCAGATGGGATAGAGCTGTCAGCACATAGCTGCAATAATTTTCTCCACTAAAGTTCTGTTTTGGTTTACACAAAGATTAATAAAAATGCATCTACTAAATGCGTGACACTACAGCACACAAACACTGCATCTATGATTCACTAAAATGTACTTAGCAGCTATTACTAATAAAACAAACACATGCTAGTTTTGACTAGAAGAAAGTTAGCCTTTTGTGGGTACCTTCAATTTTCTATTACTCATCCATCTCAAGCTTACACTAGTTGAAGTGTTCCATTTGTAACATGAAAAACATAAAAAGTAACACAAGCTCTTTATAAAAAGGAATTCTTGCTTGCAGAAGTCCTGTAATAAAAGCACACTAGTGATTATGTAAGACAAGTGTTATGCTAGCCACTAGGCACTTCAATTTGTGCAAAGTTGAAGACACTGGCAACTATAGAACAAAACATAGTGGATCATGAACAAGAACCCCCACAAAAGCACAACCTGAGCCATGTGTTGATCATAGCACAGTGATATTAACTTCTGGTTTGTTTTACTGTCCAATTCCAAAACTCCTCTCCACTCAATCTCTTCTGTGGTTTTGTTTGTTGTGTTTTTTTGTGAGTGTTTTCCCCCCTGTTTGCCCTTGCAGCACTGAAGATAGTTTGTGTGGTCATGTATGGCATTATTACAGATCCTGAGTTGAGGTTTAAGAAGAGAAATATTATAGAAATTAAGGTGTTACTCAGACTCATACAAGCTACTCCCCCTGTATTATAAGCAGTCATATAGACCTGCATATTTGTGTTTATACTTGTATTTCAACAGTTTATATGAGCATTTATTCAAATAAAACAAATTAAACCTGCATAATAAGATGGTGATGTGCACAGGCCAAACGAATAGTCAGTTCCCTAGCCAAGGACGTGATATGACAAAACCAATGAAGCAACTGATCTCTGTCAGCAATAATGGGGTCATCAGAGATTCTGGAGAGCTCTCTTCCATGAGGAAGGGGATGAAGAAAGGGATTTCTACAATTGTTAGGATCCTTGCAAGACACAGAGAAATTTAGAGCCAAAAAGAACAAAAAAGTGAGAGTACTGCTGATACAGTCACAGTGCTTCTACTCATGTGCTGCTGTCTGGGGAAAGTAAGCACATGGCAGTGGGAAGCAGAGAGCACTGAACAACCCTAGGGTTGTTTCACGCCCTAGGGTTGCAAAGGGAAGGACACAAGGGGTTCTCAGTGTTTGCCCTTGACTAGCCCAGCTGATGTTGGGTCAGTGTGATGGGAATGGCACATGTGATGGATATTAGAATTTACATCTCTCTCCAATGACTTTATGACATCACATTTTCATGGAATCTGTCTTTGTTTTTAAAGGTGACTGGCTCTGGACAGCCTTCTCCATGATAAACTGGCAGAAGGAAAACTGAGCAAAGGTTTCCAAAGTTATCTAATATTTCTGTGAAGCTCCTCCCTGTGTGATCTGTTCTCCTAAATAGTGAGATGTATATAAAATTCAACCCCTGAAGGGAAGCTGAGATTAATTACTGGGCAACACTTTTAAAACTAATAAAATAGAAGGTGCTTATTCCCCCCTCCAGTAATTTCAAAGCTAGTAACAAACATAAATACTTTGGGTTAAACAAAAAATTTCAACTAGTTACTCAGTGCTAGTTACTGGACTTAAAACTGGGGGGGAAGCAAGAAAACCCCAAAAACGAAACAAAAAAACCCCAACACCAAATCCACTAGTTCAAAAGAAGGGGGAAAAAGTGACTGAGCCTACTTACACATAATTTTATTTCTTGTGTATCGTGTTTTAGGTCCTATGAGTAGGAAAGATTCTTATACAACTATTTTTCCTGAAGGACATACTCAGCTCAGAAAAGGGTGCATTACACATCAGTATTTCTTTTCTGAGAATTTTGATCACAGTTTGAGAATTCAAGGACACACTAGTTATAGCTGATAAGGTGTCCAAATAGGTGAGTAAGCAAGTGATACTACCCTGTTGGGTAGTAACTCCCTGTTAGGAGCTCATTAACTTGACTATCGTTGGTTTATCTGCATAACTTACAGTGTATATAGAAGGTCAACCACAAAGTAATGTCCCAATCACCATTTCTGTCACCAATACCTCCTTTAAAACACAGTAAACTGTTTTCATTCTGTGCCTTTGCAGACTTGACAACTGAAATCCACCTTACCAGCTCATTTAGACATAAATGCAAGTCACTGCGGAAAATAAGGAAAATATAAGAATAGTTTTTTATCAGCAGCTTTCCACACTTGTGATGCTCTTGCTGTTTATTGATTTTCATTTTATCTGATATGACTCTAGTAACAGAGCTTACACTTAAAATCTGTTAGTGCTTACAGACTGTTTTGCAGAAGATCAAGAGGTGTCAAGTTTTCCAGGGTTTACTGAAAAAAACCCTAAATATCTGCTCCAGTTGGCTTTCCAAGTTGTTATCATTTCAGATGTTTAAGTAAAATTAAAGTGGAAATGTCACTGATAGACTCCTCAAAACCCCTTTACAAAAAAAGCACTGAAAGGTTAATTATTTAACCAAGAAACAGTTTTATTATTTCATAAGTAATATTTCAGACTTTAGGAATAATTAATATCAGAGAAAGCTGAGAAAGAAAAGAAACCTAAATCAGTTATTTCCATTTGGACTTTGCCTTGAATTAGAAATATGAGCATGAGTCTTACTTCAGGGGTTTAGTGCTCTTCCAGCTACTAGGCTCTCTCTTTACTAAGAGCTCCTCTTTCTCTAACCAAGCTGGGTGGGAATGTTGATCTGCTAGAGGGTAGGAAGGCTTTGCAAAGGGATCTGGACAAGCAGGGTCAATGGGCTAATGCCAACTATATGAGGTTCAGCAAGTCCAAGTGCCACATCCTGCACTTGGGTCACAACAACCCCCTGCAGCACTACAGGCTGGGGGAAGAGTAGCTGGTGGAAAAGAATCTGGGCATGCTGGTCAACAGTGGCTGCATTTGAGCCAGCAGAGTGCCCAGGTGGCCAAGAAGGCCAATGGCATCGTGGCCTGTATCAGCAACAGTGTGGCCAGCAGGACCAGGGCAGTGATTGTTCTCCGGTACTTGGCACTGGTGAGGCCACACCTTGAATTCTGTGTTCAGTTTTGGGCCCCACATTTCAAGGACATTGAGAGGCTGGAGCATGTTCAGAGAAGAGCACCAGAGCTGGTGAAGGTTCTGGAGCACATGTCCTGTGAGGAGTGGCTGAGGGATCTGGGACTGTTCAGCCTGGAGAAAAGGAGTCTTAGGGGACCTTATCACTCTCTACAACTGCCAGAGAGGAGGTTGTAGCCAGCTGGGGGTTGGCCTCTTGTTCCAAGTAACAAGTGACAAGACAAGAGGAAATGGCTTCATGTTGTGCCATGGAATGTTTAGACTGAAAATTTGAAAAACTTCTTCACCAAAGGAATTGTCAAGCATTGGAACAGGCAGCCCAGGGAAGTGTTAGAATCACCATTCCTGGAAGTATTTACAGGACATGCAGATGTGCCACTCAGTGAACATGGTTTAGTGGTGGTCTTGACAGTCTGGGGTTAATGGTTGCATTGAATGATCTTAAAAGTATTTTTAAACCTTGTGAGAGACTGAAATTGGTCAATGCCATCATCATGGCTGGGCTTCACTGACAAAGATTTGGGAGGGCTCTACCCTTGCGTGCTGCAAACGTGCTGATGGCTGATAAGGCCGATGCGAGATAGGCAAGTCAGGTTGCAAAAGGCACAGCAGAAAGTCTGCTGAGAATCAGAAGCAATGAGCACCTGAAGAAAAGTACAAAGATCAGTGTCTACAGAGCCATCATAATGTCTACTCTTCTATATGGGTCTGAATCTTGGGTCATCTACCATCACCACATGCGACTCCTCGAACGCTTCCACCAGCGCTGCCTCCGTACAATCCTAAACATCCACTGGTCTGATTATGTGACCAATGAGTCTGTTCTGGAACAGGCAGAGGTCACCAGTATCGAGGCCATGCTGCTGAGAACGCAGCTGCGCTGGGCAGGGCACGTCTCCAGGATGGAGGATCACCGCCTCCCTAAGATTGTGCTCTATGGGGAACTCGCCACTGGCTGCTGCAAGAGAGGAGCCCCAAAGAGGAGATACGAGGACTCTCTGAAACAACAGCTCAGCCTTGGCCATATTGGCCACCATCAATGGTCCACTCTGGCCTCCAGTCGAGAGACGTGGAGACACACAATCTATAACACTGCTGTCTCCTTTGAAACAGCATGCAGAATCAGTCTGGAGGAGAAAAGATAACGCAGAAAGAATCGCGCCTTGACAGTGCCACCTACGGAGACTTTCTGCTGTGCCTTTTGAAACCGGACTTGCCTGTCTTGCATCAGCCATCAGTGCGCTTGCAGGAAGCATGGGTAAAACCCTGCCAAATCTTCATTTAAGAAGTCTAGCCATGATGATGATTATAATCACTGAAGGACTTCTGTCCACTGTAGCAGATCATGGAAAGAAACAACTGCTCATTGAAGCCTACCCCTCCCTGAATAGCCTGCTAATTTGGACTATGACGGGAACTTGAGGTAAGATAAAGGTGGTGGTATTATTCAATTATTCCAGGAGAAGAATGTATCCACAAGTGCAAGAGACTGGAATGCTGATGACTCAGACAATCATGATATAAGCTGACAATGTGCAAAGTAACTGCCCAGGCACTGAAGACTGCACACTTGACACTTCAAGCTACAAGCTGGGTGTTGAACAAGATAAGGAAAGAGGCAAATCCTGCAAGAGAGGGTAGTGTTTCTTTGTCCTTATACAAATGACTTAGCTATGCTAACTCCCTTCAGGGAACTACTGAAACAACTCACATGTTGCCTGAAGATCTTCATCTGTGCTGATGGGCCATAATGGACTCAACGGAACTGCTGTAACATGCAGCTCGACCGTTTTAGACGGTATCAAAGACTCATAAATGTCCCGTGATCCAGTATTACATCACCCAGTATAAAACTAGCCAGGCTAGTGGAGGTACCAGGAGTGTTTCTACCTAGCCTAAACAAAATAAACACATGGAACTTGCCTTACCAGCACAGGCTTCTTCCCTATCTATACTTGGGTTCCTTCCCTCACCACATTAGGCTTCTTCCATCACCACAGGGGGTTTTTCATCTCACCACCATGGGCTTTCCTTGACAGATCCAGACTGCAACCATCACTTAAACTCGACAAGACTGTGACTCTCACCCACCAAGAGGAACACAAGCAGAGGATCAGTGTGATGCTATTAGAACCCAGAGTGGTGATATTTTTTTTTCTACTTAATCTGTCTCTGTCACTCTCTCTCCCCGGCCTCTCTCTTTTCCCTATTTCTTTCTATCTCTCTCTACCTCACATTTACTGTTAAATAAAAATCTGTACTACTGACTTTGGCATATGGTCTCATTTGCCCCTTAATTCGGGCAGAGGCATTTTTAATATTATTAAACAACCAGACCATAACACATCTAAAGAATTTTATGATTCTGAACAAATGGAAGAGGTTGTTCAGAGAGGCTGCTGAATCCTCATCCTTGGAGATGCTCAAAATGTGACTGGATGCAGCCCTGAGCAACTTGCTATAGCTGACTCTGCTTTGAAAAATGGGATAGGACTTGATGATTTCCAGAGGTGTCTTTCACTCTCACTGAACACAGAATAGTAGAAGACCAAACAAGACTTCTGAAATGGAAAGGTCTGGGGAAAAAAAAGAAAAAACACAATTCACTAATATTAAACACAAAACAGGCTGTCAAAATAGAGACAGGAGATGTCAAGTTGAATATAAAAAATGTCAAAGGTCTAACAGGTAAGTACTAGGCACAGTAAAAGCAGCATGCAAATTAACTAATTCTTCATTATCTGTATTCACATCTGCAGTGTTTTGTTTAGATAACCAACTCCAATAAAAACAGAGACTACAGTGTGTCTCCAGTACACAAACCTAACTCAGAGCAGAGCAGCAAGTCTGCCTACAGGTAAGAGTCCTCTCTTACAAGAAGATGGATTTGAAAGCTACTGTTCAAAGTTCTCCTGGAGTCTCCAGGTGAATATCTGCTGCATGAAGTTGCTACAGGTGGAGTATTGCCACTACTTAGAAAACAAAGTTGAGGTTATCTTAACTTCACAGATGAAGGCCCTATTCCTCAACCTGTTTTATGGCATTTTCCATGTTGCAATCAACAAGATGACTTGCAGTTTGTGCAGACTTAACTAAACTCATTGGTTTTAAACACAAAGATAGTATGTGCCATCACCATTAACTAGTCCAGTGTCTACTCCATGTCGTGCAACAATGAAAGCACTGTGCTGTGCCACTGAGCTGTCCCTGACATCAGCTGAATGTGGTGTGCTTCACAAGCAGTTAAGGATGCTTTAAGTTCTCAGGCAGCTGCTGTTAGTGGTAATGGACAAACATCAGGGGACAATATACATTAACTTTCTTATTTTCCAGCTGATTTCCAAGCAGGAAGGCTTAATATCCTTGCCTCACTTATATATGTCCCTGAAGCTTCACCCTTCAGTGCCTTATTCTTCATCACACAAACCTGCAACAACAGGTTGCAACATATGTGACAGAACTCACTATCCCCAGTAAGTGCTTTTCTTGAAGGATGAGCCCAGTTTAAGCTTTAATCTCAGTTTTCCTTCTGTATTGACAAATGATAAGGAAGAGAGTACGCTTATCAGTTCATGTCAAAGGATTAACATAAAATAAGAAAATCCAGCCGCTTGAAAGTAAACAGAAATAGCTTTCCTATTTCAACAGTGTTTTCCTATTTCAGGTGCTCTGTGTTGTCCCCTTCCCCATTCCTTAATCCAACTTTCTGTTCAGCATTTGGAATATTAGATTTTCCATAACAAAGTCCTAGGCTGTGCTATTTAGGTAAACAATTGTTTTTCAGATCTACTTTGACTGCTTAAGAGAATCTAGCACCACCAAAACTTCTCTGATCTTTTAGGATTCACTGACTTCAGAAATTCCAGAAGAAGTAGGAGGCAGTTTCTTCAAGACAGCCTCAAGAACCCACATATTCAAAATAGCACACTTTCTCCAACACAGAAAAATCACCAAAGGGCCAGGAAAGACAAAAGCAAGTAGAAGGAGTAGTTTAACAGAAGAGCTAGCAGCTTAGAAGTTGTCAGAATCATCATCAGGAGGAAGCAAAATTGCTTTATGCTCAGAAAATACCAGATCACTATGGGGGAAAACTGTAACACTCTCTGCAACCCCAGCCAGAAGCTGCCACTCCACTCACAGGGAGAGTCCACTTTATGCAGGACTCACGATCCAAATCCCTTATGGCACCAATTTGTGGCCCTAGGTCAGGCTGCTGAATAAGTCTGTACAGAGCAAGAAAGGTTAAAATTATAGAAGCAGGACTGTTGAAATGGAAATTATTAGCAGGATGCCAGAAGGAAGGTTCCAACATGAGACAACATAAAATTGTAAAGGGAAAAAGCACCACAGAGATGTTAGTCAGGTTGGTTGTGAACTGTCAGCTCATTGGACCAGTACCAATGGAGTTGGTGGAAGACTTGGGACCACCCAGGACTTAAGCCATGCAGCTGCAAGGGCCAATTCTTTCCCTCCAGGCTGGTGCCTATCAGGGTGGTAAGCACACTAACCTTTAGCTCATTCAACCTTAGTTGTCTTTTGTGAATGTTAGCAAACAAATATTTGCTTTATACTTTTGCCTGTGCGGGTCCTGCTTAGAGTCCTTTTGCAACTGACTCAAGATACCTGAGGAAGCTGACCCAAACACTACACAGAAATGCTTAAGCAAAGCTTGGCTTGGCAGCAGAATCATTACAAATGATCAACCTACAGGTAATGATGCTGATATTCATAGTGTATAAGATTATTTGCTATAAACAGTCTAAAAAGGGAGAAAAATATAGTGACAGATGCTCTATACAGAAGTGTATGTTCTAGCTTTCTTGAAAACACTTCTCTCATCCAGACAGAATATGATTTCTTTGGTTTATACACAAATTAGCTCTTGATCTGTATTAATTTTGAGTAGCGCTTGACACCCTCCATAGACTACAGAACAAAGACAACATGGACTTTCTGCACCTGCACAAATAGCTGGTATCTGTGAGTTCTCCATCTTACTCCTGGTTTATAGAGAAACAACTGCAAGTCATATGTAGGAGCAAGTAATTGACATTTCTCCCCCAGACTGAGCATGATCAGCTTCAAAAACACTCGCACATCTTCACCAAGCATGTCCCCTTCTCTGCTTTCACAAATAGCACTCCAAAAAGCAGACAAGAATGTGAAAGAAAAAAAAATATTTTTCAAGCACTGTTCTATGTTATTATTCTACTCTTTTTCCCTGACATATCAGACACTACTGATTTGATACATCACTGCTCCAATCCCACAACAGTTCACACACTCTTTTCCTCTAAAAAGAACAGGAAGGAAAATTAAATTAAAATAGCTTTTACACCTTCTGTAATACTTGTAACAGCAAAAACACTTAACTCACTGCAGCATAAAAGTAGTCAGAATAATTTAACACTTTTGAAAAAAATACAGAGGAATTACCTCAGGAAGTGTTTCATGGTGATGGTTTGGTTTGTGTTCCTAGATCTGTAATCTTTTGATCGCTGATGACCTCTTCTTCACAGGTGATACTGGTGCTGTAGAAATAGAGACTTATTTATCAATTAAAAAAAATAAATTGATACTTCAGTTGTCTAAACTGCTCTTGAAATAAACATTTATGGAAATACACAGGAAAGATGTTAAAAAGTCACATGTCAATAAAAACAAAATTAAAAAATCATAATTTGTTCACACTTCAGATTGAAAACATATTTTGACCAGACTATACTACCCATATCTCTTTTCAGAGAAGTAAAAAAACTTGAATGAGAATACAGAAATAAGTGAGACAGCTTGAAGAAACATCCAATTTCAAACACTTCTTGTGCTCTTCAAATACCTGTCTGGTTCACAGCAGTTTCCAAGTAGCAGTTTCAAGAGATACTCAGTTCACTCTGCTGTTAAAAGTGCTCTGCCAGAATTTCCAACAAGCTTGGAGACCTTAGGTAAAAGTAGAACATAAACAAAGAGATACTACTGAATCTTGATTTAATTCACTATAGGAGTTATCAGGATATTGATTTTCCTGGTGAATCAACTATATTGAATGATACATACAAGGTCTTAAAATACAGTTGACCAGGTTCCCATTGGTTCTGAGATTTGGTGTCCTACAGTAATATTCATTATGATTACTAGTCAGTTCCAGTAGAGGAAGACAGGAAGAATTCATGAAGAAACATCATAACAGTAACCCTGCCTGTGCACTGCAGACTCTCCCCCGTCACCACCTCTTTATTTCATGTTTCTAAAATGAAGTATTCACATACAAGTGATATTTGACTAAAAGATGCAGATTTCTCAGATCACCGTACTTCATATCCTGTAAAAGGTAACATTTTTACTTGCTGTACTTGCCAGAAAAATGGGGCACTGCTACATGTGTCTGCTATTGGGACAGCTTAACCCAAGACTTAAAGGGAACAAGACCACACTTTCAAGATCTGTACTAGTACAAACCACACACAAAGGTCTTAATAAAAGCTGTGCTGTTAAGAAATCATTTAAGAACCTATTTTCTATTACCACTGCATGCAGCATGCTGAAGGCCTTAATAAATTTTATGTCTTTTGTAATGAAGTTATAAATCTAGAGAACCTTAAACCTATTTTCTTCAGGACCTATCAGCACTGATGGGATAAAAATCTTCTTGCCCTACCTTGTTCCCATATTCTTTCCCTTTTGTAACTTGCAAGTTTCCCATTCTGTTATTGCCTGCTGACAGGAACAGAACAAGTACTTAAGTTCAGAAAAATGCAGCTATCTTGTTGGATTACATCACATACAGCTTGCTAAAAATACATAATCCCTGAACTGTGAAAGCTTAATTTATTTGTATTGTTTTTGACTGTCTGAATCATGTTGCTGTCCCCTGAATACAGCTGTAATTGGTGCTGGCTGCAGTGACACCTGCTTGCAAGGGCAGAGAGATGATAACATCATACTCTGATTCATTAGTGAACACAGTAGGCAGGCTCCTAACACTTCCTGCTACTGCTTTTGATAGGTCTTCTATGGCAGCAAACACAGGGAACACAGGAGATAGGCAAAAACTGGAGGGGATGTAACCTGCTCCCCTTCTCCAGTCTAATAATTTGCTGTTTAAAAGATACAGTTTGTGAAAGATTCTCACAGCTGAGTCTCAGCGTTTTAGCATCAACTTGAACAAAGAAAGCTCCATCACAAAATTTGACCCATAAGGGCATCAGTGTAAAGAATATGCCAGAAGTGCCAGAAACTGTCAAATCAACCCCTTCTAAAAGTGTGTGTTGGCCTCAAGCTCTGAGGTCAGCTCCCTCTTGATTCTGATCAAGGTACTTGCTGCAAATTATACTGCTTTACTACTGCTTTAAAGGGAAAAGAAGTTCAACTTGCTTGAACTCAAGAACTGGCTCATCCAAGTGTTGCATGGAGCTTCAAGATACTCTCCCTTCTAGAACAGTTACCAACTACTGCCAATTATAAATCTGCTTTGAATACTCAATAAAAATTAGACTGTTTCAAAACCTGCATTTTAAGTCCATGTAACTGTTCACACCCCCCTATCTTCTTCCTAGGAAGTTAAACTCAAAGGTCATTTGTTGCAAAGAAAAACCAAAACTAAGTGACAAAACAAGCATGACAAATGGTTAAAAATGCTAATTTTGTATCTCTTTAAAAGCACAGCCTGGGAATTACATGTACAATTTTTCGTGCTCTCACCCTTTTAATTAAAATGTGTGTGTGTGGCAGCCAGGTAAAAAACTTTACAGCTGAGGTCCTGATGCCATAGAGGTCTATACCAAAGCCTTTCATCTTGGAGAGGAACAGTTTAGCCTGCAAGTTCAGCAGTCAGTTCCCTACAACAAAGGTCCAATTAATAAATGAGTCTACAGGAAGGCTTCTGCCACCTTTTGGGGCCTGCCCCAGCTCGTGTTACAGGCGTGGCTGCAGTGCCACGTTTGTGTCATTCGGTGGCAGAGAGGACAAGGCGAGGTCTTCCCCTGGTGCTCTGACCCACGTGGGCTCCCAGGATTTCTCAACAGCCTGACATTATTGCTTTTCCGTCCGTATGTTACACTTGAGAGGCGGCGGGCGTTGGCCGAGTGGCGTAGGCCCCCGCCTGTGGAGCCGGCTCCTCCTCTGAGGACGCGGGTTCGAATCCTGGAGGAACTCGCTGTCGCCGTCCGAGCTGCTCGGCCGTGGCAAAATGAGCCTCAGGAGTAAAGGGAGTGGGGCCAGTTCTGCGCACACTGTGCCTCACTTAAAAAATCCATTGCGCAGGCTTATCCCAAGATCTTCGTTTGCGAAGTCCAGCCAACAACAACAACAATAACAACAACAACAGGAAGGCTATGGCCTCAAAGGTAGTTTCCCTCACTGGGGCACAAAGCAATCCAATACCACCTGACTGTTAGCAAGAAAGCTTCAAGACCTAGAGGCAAGACTTCCAGCTCAAACAAATGTACAGAGAATCTATGCTGCTGTCTTGGTTCATAAGCAACAGAGAGGCTTTTTAAAGGCTGTCAACTGCTAAGTATAGAGATAGAAATCAGTGCCATGCTCTGTGATTCTTGCAACAATTCACTTCTGTGGACAAGCACATATATGTGGCATTAAGATATCTACATCCTGGCTAGATTGGGAAGCCAAATCAGAAGGTGAGAATTTACAGTCATCTTCAAACAAGTAGGATTGAAGGGCAGCATTCCCTATTTCTATATATCTCCATAAGTGATCCTCTAGGGGAGTTTAGTAAAGATTTTCTGTGAAGAAAATTGTCTAAACTCTAGAAAGATTATTTACCACATTTACACTAAGTTCAACTATTCATAAACCTATTGAGCCACCAGACCTAATTTCTGCCAACCTCTTTATCTCAAAATGTAATAGATTCCTTGTAAGCAAAACTTTACTTCCATTAAATTGTTACAGCATCTCAGCAAACAGAAAGAGTAGCTATAGCTTAGGATAATATGTTCAATCAACACTTCAGAGTTTACCCAAAAAATCAATTGTATTAGGCATGCGTAGAAAAAACAAACGAACAAACAAAAACAACAAAGAAACCAAACCAAACAAAAAGAAAAGCCCCATCACCATATATTTGGTCAGGGAAAAGGACTTGACAGCCTCCTGTTTCCTTTAGGAAAGATTGCTCAGCAAGCTGCATATCTGCAGATCAAGGAGGCTATCAAAGTCCACTTGTAGGAAAGGAACAACATATGAGAAAAAGAGTCCTACAAGTGACAGATAATCTTGTTAACAAATGTTTTTGAGCTGTTGAAAGAAAGGACACAACAATTAAACACTTGGGTTGAGAATTTGACATCAGTTACAGATTTGGGGAGACTGAAATGTGCAACTTCATGCACTGCTGAAATATCGCTTTTGTCAGAAAGTGCCAGACTCTCAGCAGGACACGCAGAGCCAACAGGTGCCCAGGAAGGAGCAGCTGGTTGGCCACAGCACCTACTTGCCACTCAGACCAAGTTTGAACTTTTACATGGCTTTACTCACATGAACTTGTAGCTGTGGGTTTTGTTTTTTTTAGAGCTTAAGAGAAATATTCCAGCTTCATGCCATGCACACATTTTCTCACTAAGGAACCTACAACATACTTCACTTCTTTTGTAATCAGTTTTTCAGCCTTTTCTTATTTTAAGTCATGCAGCTGAAGTAAGTCTAAAGACAAGTAGGTCTGATTTGTTAGCTACCTTCCATTAACTCTCTAGAAGTAGCTTGCACCAACAACACACAACCACTGCAGAAAACCTCTTGATGCAATGTCTGAAGTTTGCTCTTTGGCATGAAGAGACTCCTCCATGTTGTAAGGCTCTAGATTGAGAATGACTGAGGACACAGTTTGGATCTTCCATACACTCAAGCTCTCAGCTTACAGGATTTTATCCTGTACCACACCACTTCCACAAAGCAGCTTCCTCCTCCTCTCCAACATCACACCCACGTACCCATTCATTGCCAATTGTTTTATCCAGTTTATTTTAAACTAGGCAGCAGCTTCTCCTAAAACTGGCCACAGCTTTTCTTAGAAGAAAAGCAGTACTACTGTAGTCACATACAACAGCAAAACTATTGTAAGATCTGTCTCAAAATATAAACAAAACTCTGCTTAAATAAACATCAACTCTTTGAATTTCTTGTGGCTATGATCTTTTTAGTAGTATAGCAAAACATGCATCAACCTGAAAGGTTAACAGTTGCTGGAGGCTGAAAGAAATCAAGAGCAAACCTTAAAAGTCACCTCTTTATCTGAAGCTCAGGGTTTGCTTTGTTTGTCTTCAAAAAAGCTGCAGACACAGCTGAGGGGAAAAGTTTTGTTATTTAATATAAATCATCATATTTTCAGAGTGAAATACAAACCCAAGGTAGTTTCCTATACAATAATTTTTTGTAAGCTAATGACTCACCTGGCGTATTGCAAACACTTTTAGAAGGTTTATATTCCAATTATAGAGAAAGAAGATCTGTGTTGAAGAGAAAATTCACCAGAACCATTTATATGAGCAGGCTGAATATAGAACTTTGTTTATCTGGATCATCAGAGTACCAAAAAAATCCAAAGCCCAGTAATTTATTTTTAAGCTCAGTTGTTATAATTTCAAGTATATTCTTCTGAATGCCACCATTGTGATGCCGATTTCAGGTTGCAACTTTTCCTTCCAGTAGTATCCTGGGTCATCACCTACCCCTCATTCACCCCCAAAACCTGCATGTATTTAACTGTGAGGGATAATAGGCTTGAGCCTTATGTCACCAGAAGAGTTTTGCCTCTGTACATTCCTTTCTTTTTTGGCTGAAGGAAATGTTAGTGCTTCTATATCTCATACACCAATCTGTGATAACTAGAATTAGAGAGGGGAAGAATAGCTGATACACATTATGAAACGTCCCTTGAGGTCCCAGAGCAAGCTGGCAGTAAACCAGCAGCATGCAAACACAGACAACAGCGCTCAGGGCTGCATGAACACAAGCAGAGCTGGTAAGTAGATTGAAGGAAGAGATTATCTTCCTCTGCTTAGCATTCTGGGCCACATTTAGACACTGTCTAGTTTTGGGCTCCAGCAATACATGAAAGACACCAAAAACTTGGAGTTAGTTAAGCAGAGGCCACTGAGATGATGGGGGAGCGGGTGGGGAGATGGCCTTGTTCAGTTCCAGGCAGAGACCGCTTTGGATGGATGTAACAGCACCTCCACTGCCTAGGGGAAGGTCATTGAGAAGTCTCAGATGGACTCTTCACAGCAGTGCAGGGCAGCAAGGTTATAAACAACAGGTAGAAACGTAAATAGGAGAGGTTTAGGTAGGATACAAGGCAAAAATTTTCCCTGGATAGGATGGTCAGGCAGTGGTGCAAGTTTCCCAGAGAGACTGTGAAGTCTCTATTCTTTGCAGTTTCAAGCCCCAACTGAACAAAGGCCTGAGAAGCTTGACCTCAGAGCTGACCCTTCTGTGGGCGGGAGATACTCCATGGTCCCTTCTAGCCTTTGATACTCTGCTTTCCCTATAGTCACTCTTATGGAGAGATCTCATACAGTAAATTGAGTTATATCCAAGTAATCCCAGTACCACAGTGCTATAGACATAAAACAGATATGATGCCTAAGTCCCTGCTCTTTTATCAATTTAAGGCCTACCAACTTCTCACTGAATTCCTATATACTTTGCAGTGTTTCCCAAGAAACAAGCTTAGCTTTAGGATGGAACAAAATCAGTCCCTCTATCTACTCTCTGTCCACTGTTCCCACTCAATAGCCTCAAACATGCAATTTGACAATAAACAAATCATTATAAGTGGTGTACAGCACAAGAATGAGAGTCTACAAGAGTCCTGCCAGTATCAATGTAACACAAAAACACCCTCAAATACAAATAAAACCCCAACAACTCTAGGACTCCACTTTGATAAGCCATTCTAATTCTCAATAATTATTGTTTATCAGGTTATTCATGGAATAGACATATATCTGCATATTCCAGTTTGCATTCATGCCAAAAGGTGGCATAAAAGTCACTTAAAGTGTATTAAAAAACCTAATAAAAACAGAAGAACTTTGACCATCTCAATCACAGTGCAGTCATTTATAGGTCTTTGAATGTTACAGCAAGAACATTGCTCAGGCTTCTCCAACGCAGAACATGTCCTGGGAAGGGCTCCATTGCTGAAAAGGCTCTCAAAGTCACTTCAAACTGCAGTTCCATGGAGCTCAAAAGCACTCTGTGTTGGCTCAGAAGTGTCTTTGCCTCACAGCAATGGATGCAGCCACTGGCAGGACTCATCTCAAAGATCAACAGTGGATGTCTTCTTTGTGTGAGCTTAGTTTCTCATCTCAATACAGAATGGTATTTTCATTTCCATGTGCCTAAGATGAGGTTGTATTCAACATCAAGCATTCTTCAGAACAAAGTCTTGCAACAAAATGTTACACTTAACTGATGACGTTAATAAGCAAGACAGTTGTAGGCAACAAAATTTTTTCCCCTTTGAATCTTCATCACAGGTTGACATTTTTAATTTCCATATTTTACTAGGAGAGTGAGGGAAAGGCTAGATGTGAAGTAAAATTTAACTTAATTTTAGTCCTCTAAGCATGAGCACATACAACACAATTAAGCAATAAAAAGAGCCCCTGAATAAAAGCTTAAAAGCAGAGCTGGGAGGTGGGAGAGCACAAAACTCTCCCTTCTCTCAAGCTACAGAAAAGTGCTTTGAAAGTGTCTAAATTTGTAGTTCTAACTTTGCACCATTACCCCCTCTTTAAAGTGGTAAATAGTATCACCAATATATGACAAAGAACGATCAAGAGCGTCTTACAATACCTATAAGAAACAGTCACGTAGGATCGTATTTGGGCTCAAGCAAACTTATTTACCAAGTATCACATGGCAAGTTAATTCTAACACCACCCAATTCAGTCTACACACAGCAATTCCTCTGCAGATTTTTGCTCAGTGATAATCTGTAGTTTGATGAAGACAACATCAAACCGAAACTCAGCACTGTAGAAGCATGTCCACCTTTCATTGTTGATATCTGCTCATTAAAAGAAAAAACCTATGGCTCTCTACCTGACTGTTCAAAGCAAATTAAATCCCAGAAATTCGACAAAGGAGATGTTCCGGCATAGAGACAGACTTTGCATGCAGAACTGTGGCAATACTTTTACCAATTTCTATTAGCTCTGCTCTATTACAATGTTGAAAGATGTGGAGAACGAAAACATATGAAGTCACTTCAGGTTATTGGTGAAGACTTTGAGTACATTCTGTTTCTAATAATAAAGATGAAGTTAAAAAACAGAGGAAGCTTTTCACACCCCAGAGGACTGCAGACTTCTAGAAAAGTAATCAGATGCCTAAATTCAACAGGATTAAAGTATCAAAGCGTTGACTCTGTCTATAGTGTTTCAATTCTTAACAAGCTCACCTTACATACTGAGGAAAGTGTATCTTATCCAGAAGAGAACTGAGTAGATGACATACCAGCTGAAAAAAAAAACAAACTAGAAGTGTCATGCTTGAAAACAACCTTCAAGCCACAGCAACCTCCTCCGCCTCTCTCCTTCATACATTGCTAAAAGGCATCATTTTTAGCCACTTCTCATGAACTTTCACTTGACCAGTGAGTTCAGCCAGGAGAACAGCAGCATCATCTGGGTGGCTCATATGTGCCTACATGGTTTGCTGCGCAGTGTTTCTGGCCCACTTGCTGTGTTGCCAGACACACTGTACAACAGGTTGAACTTCAAAGAAGTCTGCTCTAAATAAAACACCACACTTCATAGCAACATTCCTTCAAGTTTAGAACAAATCCTGCAAAAGTAGATGCATAAAATCCAAAGATGCTGCAATGGTTAGCTCCCAGACTAATTTCTGCAGAAGCTTCATGAAAAAAAACAACAACCAAAAAACCCCAAACAAACAAAAAAAAAACAACCAACCAACCAACCAACCAACCAAACAAAAAAAACCCAAAAACAAAACAAAAAACAAAACAAACAAAAACCAAACAAACAAAACAAAAAAACCCAAACCAGTTACTATTTCCAACAGTGAATGACTGATGCGCTTTTGCCTTCCCTTCTTGGTTTCCACCTCACTTCCTGCAGATGAATGGATGGCACAAACAAAAAGGTAAAGAAGACGTATTCCCTTGTCACCAAAATAAACTGAAGTCTAGATTTGCTCTAGGACCCCACCAATCCCTAACAAAAGCAGTTTGTGAGGAAAGAATATCAACCATTAACAGGTCTCAAACAAATCTACAGTGTCAATAGAATTACACCAGAGATGCTTGTTCTATGTTTTCCCCTATCTTTCCAACTACTATTATATTTGCCTGGACCAAACAGAGTGAATTCAGCCATCAGACTGATACAATCTCACACCAAGAATCAGCCTGAAAGCATATAAAACTAAGGACTTTGAATTTCAGTTTTTAACTGACACCCAACCTCCTCCCAAAAAAGAAGCTAAGACAAGGACACCAGAGGTTCAGGCCTGCCCAAGGCCAAAATCAGCTTTCAGGCTAAAGGAGCACAAAGCAATGTATTCACCCAGGAGCCTAGCGAAGATGAAACACAATTCTTATTGATCTAACAGAAAATTGCTCCATGTGGTACCATTTTCTCAACATTGCACCAAATTACTTTGGCATGGGAGTGACAACTTTTCCACATAGCTCTGAGAGACAGACATGCAAAAGTAGGGCAAGTAGGGTTCATGAGAGTTTTTGGATTTTGTTATGTGTTTTTACAGAGACACTGTTCCCTAAGACAGGATTCAAGACTGATGGTCTGCTATGCAGTAAGTCAGCTACAGGATGTCATGGAACACCGCATTTATGAAACTGCAAATATCCTATAGCATGTGTTATGCATCAGCTGTTCGCTGCCTGGAGTCCTGCAGTCTGCAGAGGGACCACAATAAATGGGCAATATACTTAATCAGCAGACAAGAGGCCCTAAAATCCCACTGCAGTTTTTCTGCAAACTTCATGGCCTACTATTTCATCTCCTGTTTGCCACTCAGTGAGATGTTCTGCATCCCAGGAGGCAGGAAATCAGGACAACTCCAAGTACCTGACCTTGCTGGAAGCTCTGGTTATGTATTTGCTGCCCAGAAGGACATGTGTAGGGTAGGTTGCTCTGGTTTTACCAATGTCTGTGGTGAGGAGAAGTGGAAGAAATGATCTATTTTATCAGGGAAAACAGAAAAATTTTCTTTAGTTTCTCCAATATGTATTGCAAGCTCCATGCTTTGGTCAAAACAAGTTTAAGCCCCTCTTTAAAGAATGGTTTTGAATGGCAACATGTTAAGAAAACCCCACATCACTTTAGGACATCTTCCCAAATCTGTTGCCCAGACAGGCCTATGTACCAGCAGCTAGTAGTTGACTCTTCAGCTTGGAAGACTCAAAAGTATCTTGCCAAATTTTAGTTTTTACTAACAAGGGTTGTGAACAACTGTAAAAGTGATTGCATTAAGACTCACTTCACCCTTATGTAGCTCATGATAACCCCAAGTAGCATCAAAATCAAGTACTGCTTCTATAAGCAGTGGAGAAAGAAAGCTATTATAGAGTTTGATGACAGGGACATTCATAGAAAGGAGGGATACAGGAACACAACCACTACTATAATACGACAAAGAGAAAAAGGTGATGAAGGTCTGCAAAAGGTAAAGGTGGAATGAAGAGTCTGAAGTTCAATGGAGTTATACCAGCTGGTGAGCCAGGCCTATGAAGCACACTTTGAAGCACGGTTGCAGGAATCATTATGAGGCAATCGCACAAAATGTACTTTCTCAACCAGGTAGGAAAAAAGTGAGTGACAAGAGAAGTGCAAGGTGCTGTGGTGCTCTCCTCCCTCTGCCACTCCCTGCTTGGTCTTACCAGACATTTATTTTCTTTTAGGCACCCAGTCTCAAACAGAAAACGATGCTAGCAAAGATCTGATAGTCGAAAACTGGAAAGAGGGAAGAAGATATTATGGGAAGAAAAAAGAAAGAAGAGACATGAAGACCATTGGAAACTCTTCCTGTAACAACATTACCAAGGTGGAAGAACAACAATGTGGAGATAGGAGGAATACAAACTAGGAGAAGAGGATTGACAGGATTGCCATAACATGATCATTCTTAACACAATGCAACACAAAGTTTTCTTCCTTCAGTGTCTCTTTCTACTTAGAAAAGTGGAGATACTTTTTTTTTTAAGTCCTACTCTTTACCACGTAGTGCAAAGGAACAGAAAAGCTACTAAAAGAAAATAAATAAACCAAGTTTCCAGAACACTTATAGGAGATACACTCATAATAGTTCATTAATGTGAACTGATCTGATCCTTGAGATAGTAACCTGTACAATATAACCCATGTTGGTCAGGACAAACGAGGTAAAAAGAAGAACATGACTATCTCAGATCCTTGGAGATACTGTTGTAGTCCTGCATGAAAGAGTTGGGAGTAGATTGTGTGGCCTTTCCTTAATTTGTGCTCCTGGTATGTCCTGTGTTCCATATATTCTTCTGGGAGCACCACCATTCCCTTCCTTTACCCACTCCTGTCCTCACATGTTTCAGTAAGAACTCCTCTTTTCCTCCCTCAACCCATCTGTTCTCCTCAGGCTGCTTTAACACTGACAGCATGAAGGCCTAGCAAACCCAGAATTAACAAACCCCACACTGATCTGACTGTTTCAGAGGCACAACCTGTTTGAAGGCACACGTCCAAGTCAATGTTGATATGGATATGGCTTTGTGAAAGCAGAGTGGGAGAGGGAATAAGAGACTTGCTCTTATAACTGCCTACCAGAGTTATGGAGGAGGACTACAGTTTCCATGACCACAGCACAGATTTGTACTAGGGGGTCCAATTCATATCACTTGCACACCCACATGATTGTGCAAGTATTATCAGTGTAGTAGCAAATCATTGCTACACCATGGACAAATCTCAATACCAAAGTCAACCCAGAAGACAATAAAAGGTAGAGATTTAATTTTATTTTTCAAATATACAAATAAGACTATTAAAAATGGAAAGAAGGGAAAAAATCAGTGGAAAACTTCTGTTCATTATCAGTGCAATCTGTAATTAGCCACAGAAGCACTTGCTCAATATGCTGACTCCAACAGTATCACAATTTTGGGGACCTAGGAAACTTCTTAGTTCACTCGTGGAAGACAGACATACAATATGGACGTCCATTGCAGATGGTTTTTGTATGCTCAGGAATAGCTCATTTGTTTATGAAACTGATAGCCAATTGTACACAGTCCTAAACAAGCCCTCTTTACAGAAACTGCCTGCCACCTTTTGGGGCCTGCCCCAGCTCGTGTTACAGGCGTGGCTGCAGTGCCACGTTTGTGTCATTCGGTGGCAGAGAGGACAAGGCGAGGTCTTCCCCTGGTGCTCTGACCCATGTGGGCTCCCCGGATTTCTCAACAGCCTGACATTATTGTTTTTCTGTTTGTTTGTTTGTTTGTTTGTATGTTACACTTGAGAGGTGGCAGGCGTTGGCCGAGTGGCGTAGGCCCCCGCCTGTGGAGCCGGCTCCTCCTCTGAGGACGCGGGTTCGAATCCTGGAGGAACTCGCTGTCGCCGTCCGAGCTGCTCGGCCGTGGCAAAATGAACCTCAGGAGTGAAGGAGGTGGGGCCAGTTCTGTGCACCCTGTGCCTCACTTAAAAAATCCATTGCGCAGGCTTATCCCAAGATCTTCGTTCGCGAAGTCCAGCCAACAACAACAACAGAAACTGCCTTTCCTTCTTATGTACCATCAGAAGACATCAGGGAACTGTGACTGAGTTAGCAGGATGATACAGAGTGCTGTGGAGATGAGACTTTGTATAACGAATTTTTTAGAGTTTGGTCCCCTCCCTTAGTCTATCTGAGCATCCTTCCCTGGAAAAGCAAAATACATAGCTACTACAGAAGGTACAGCTACATCAGTGCAGAGTGCAGACTAACAGAAGCACCTCTGCCAAGGAAAAAAGTGCTGCCAAGCATTTGAAATTGAAACTATATAGCTTGGGAAAAGGTTGTTTGTTTTTAAACAAAACAACTTATACAGATGCTGGAGTAGCTCCCATCTGGTCCCTGAGACTAAATGCTGGGTTGCAGTTGACGTGCTCCTGAAACAGTTCCTCCTATTTCTTCTCAGGTGCTCCAAGGATAGCCAACAAAGTGATGTGAAGAAGAAAAAGGCAGGCACAACTGGATTAAAAATGGCAGGGAAGTAATTCTAGGTAAATATCACCAGAAAGAGAAGAGCTCACAGGTACACACACTTTCCTATAGAAACAGACATGAGGACCACATTATATTGCACCTCTTAAATCTGCTCGAACAAGTTGCAATTTCACCTGCTTATACTGTCAATTCTTTTCAGTTGCACCTTCTGTATTTCTCCTATTCCCCGGGCTCCTTTTTATGTCTAACAGTATCTGTCTGAACCAGGAGAGAGTGCTCAGCCTGAGGATCTGCAGACAGATTAGACCTGTTAAAAACACCATGCCCAATTGTTTAGTTTCACTCATATATATTCACTCATACTTAGTAGGTATTATACCTACTGCAAGTGCTAGAAACTATCTTTCTGAAGAGCCTCTCAGTTGTAACAGAAAGCTGAGAAGTGTTTGGTCACATTTTTCAGGGAGGTAGGACACAGCACCTCAGAAACAAGTGTTTGAAGCTAACAAAGCCGGTGTGGGGCTCTTCATGGGTTTTATGCTAAAGTGGATGAGAGCTGCCCACTCAATGACAGATGAGAGTTACTTTAAAGAAACCAACGTCTTTCGCGAAAGGCTCAGTAATTGAATGGGAATGCTCCCAAAGTGGAAGTCCTGGTTTAGTTTCAGTGGGAGAGTTCAGGTCACTTGTAGTGAGACTGCCTTGAGACCCGAACTACCACAAGGCAACTGGAGAAGGTCTTCAGGGAATGTGTCAGATACTCAAGCTGGGTGCAAGCCAAATCACTAGTGTAAACATATCCATAGTTTGTCTCACGGCAAAGTCAGTTTGCCAACAAAATATTTGCTTTACCTTGAAAAGGAATGCTGATACTGTCCCATGTACCCTAAGAAGTGACTCGGAAAGCTGCTCCTGCAGCCTCTGCTGTCAGACTTCCCTTTCCACCGCCTGGCAGGAACAAGCAGCATTTCCACCTCCGGCTCAGGCTTGGCAAATTCTGCATTACAGCACTGCTCAGCACTTAAGCTCAGTTATGTAGCTGAGCTCATATCATGTTAGATGGATGCTGAGGATGTTAAGCCTGAACCATAGCCACAGTCCTGCACAACCATAAACATTCTCCACATCTCTTTACATCAGGCTAATTTTTCACTTTATTTTTCTCTACTATATCCTTCTTTCCTGGTTGGAATCTCACCACCTGATTTCCTTCTCAGTATGCCAGTAAACCTTGCTCTAGACTTTACCCTTCACAACTCCTTCCCAAAGCTTGCATTCAAGGAGAGTAACATATTTTACGCAGTTCTTTGCCCTGCATTATTGAGCAAAAGGATTTTAAAGGAATGCCAAATAAAAGAAGTTTTTCAATCAAGAGGGCTGTTCATATAACAACACAAACAAAACAAAAAAAAACAAAACCCAAAAAAGTAGTCTCATGAGCCAAAAGGCATTAAATCCAATAAGATTTGACCTCCAGGCAACCCAAGCTTGTTCCTCTTGCAATTTTCTATTAACTCTTCAAATGACCCCTTGGGAAAAATTAAGCTTGCCTGTCTCTGTATAGTTCTTATGACCTGACTGTACAACTGAACAGAATTTTTGTTTAAATTCTTTTATAGCTGATCACAGTTTAACTGCAAGTACAAGTTCTCTACTCAGCTTTAAAATATAAGATTATTTAAATACTATCAGCAGTCTGGAGCCCCACATACACTAGCACTTGAGCAACAGCATTTCCACTGCTTTCATCGCTGCAGCCAGCAGCAAGTCTGTTTGCGCACGGAAGATGACAGATAATAGAATAGCCAGTTAACACAACATAGCCCTAAAGTTTCCCCGCTTGAGTACAGGTTAGCTCAAGTGTCTGTAATTCCCCATCAAGTGCCACAGAAAGATGTTTGATCACAGGAAATTCTTGGGTTCACACGTGTGGGTGCACCTAATATGATGCTGTCCCATGGTTATTAAAGGCTTGTCTATATATCAGTGAACCAGCAGGAAAGTTAACAAATGCATTCTGTTGCACATTTTTTTCCATTGTTTGGTGCCTTCCTGGAATTATTTTCTCTGCGTTTTCTGTTTAGAGTGATACATACAGCATCTGATCCTGTCACATGATTTCAGTCCTGAAAATCATAGGCTTCCTGTCTCTGAGCTTCTATTAGCCTTGATGATACGTCAATTGCTACAGTAATGTAGTTTTGCATTAGTTTTAGTTGAAATACTGCTTAAAATGATATGCAGATTATGAGAATTAAACAAGTCAAAAGATATTTCTAGACTCCTCCAGTTTGGTTTGGCAGCGCAGTGGCCCACATTTTTTAAGGCAGTTAGAGAAAAGCAGGCTCTCCTAAGAATCAGTCTCATCTGAACTTGCACTTTGCTAAATAGATATCAGTATGCAACACCTATGAAATCATTATACATAATTACAGTTCTATTCTTGGGGAGACATGTTCTTATCACAAGCACACTCAACAGATTCAACTATTCATCGATCTACTAGTACAAAATAACATTCTTTAAAAATACACAACAAAATATTGCAAACAGAAGGCAATCAGTAAGGTTGCTGTAGTGCATAGGGATGATGCAGGATTTTGGAGATGCTATTTCTTCTATTTCATCCTAAGATAAATTAGGATAGTGGGGGATGTGGTGGGGGAGCAGGTGGAAACAGAAGAGAAAATAACGAAAACCTGAATTTACTAATGCATGCAAGCCACAAAATAAATTTCTTCCAGTTTCTAAAATGGCTCCTTTGTTTCAAACGCCTTTGTCACAAAAAAACCCAGCTTGTTGTGATCTGACTGTTGAGTTGACTGAATTGGGACAAAGGTGTTTTTCTTTCCTCTCCTGTGTTGCTCCCCCGTCCCCTGCCACCGCCCCCATTCTGACATACACTTTCGCTATTCTCTTTTAGCCATTTAAAAGGAAATTATAAAAAAAGCAGAAACAGTGAGGACAAAGAGAAACATCAAAGACTACAGATATCAATCCTGGAGTAAACTCGGGAGCAAGTGTAACTTCAATACACAATGACCATGCGGGGGATGGAGGGAAGACGGGAACGAAGAGAGCCATGAATAATAAAAAAAGATCATCACTGTCATGTGCACACGTTGGCGTGAACGAGGTGCACAGAGCCCAGGGCAGGTGCGGCGGGGCAAGCCAGGCCGGCGGGGCCGCGCAGGGCGGGCTGCGGGGCAGGGCAGGGCGCGGAGCCCACTGCGGAGCTGCAGAGCCGTGCGCCTGGCGGCCGCCCAGCACCACCCTCCTCCTGCCCAATTACAAAGGATGGGGACGTTAATAAAAAAAAATAAAATTTAAATTTAAAAAAAAAAATCTAAAAAAAAAACCCCAAAAAACCAAATGCGCAAACCACTCAGCGTCTCCAAATTTCCTCACGCCGCAAGGTCTTCCCACGAAGCGTCCCGCATTCAAAGGGGCAATACTTCTCTCCCANGGCAAAACTTCTCTCCCACCGCCAGGCGGGGAAGCAGGGTGGGGTGGAGGGAGGGGGGGAACGCAGGAGGCTGCGATGCGATGCCCGGAGCCGCCTCCCGTCGCTAAGCGACCCGCGGGGCCGCCGGCGGGGCCCGCCGCCGCC